>ML429290.1:0-105832 GCA_005239525.1 Nicotiana knightiana | reverse complement strand
CCCCCCCCATTTTCTCTTTAAAATTCACAATCCAATTACCAAAAACGAAAATATATTCACGACATATAACCAAAATCAAGTAAAAAATACTTACCCAATTCATATGGTGAAAATAGCCTCAAATATTACCCAAATCTGAGGTTCACAACTCAAAATATGATCAAATGAACAAACTCTCGATATTAAATATTTTTGTCCAGCTGTTCTGCCTTGGTTCGTGTGTCAAACAATATTGAAACTTTCTTTTGATGCATCCAATAGATCTTTTGTGCATTTTCAGTCAAGTTTGGTTTTTGAATAACTCAATTTGGCCTAAAAAGAGGGAGATATGATGTTTTGAAGTTTTAAATGATGTCTGTAAATTTAAGGGTTAAAAAATTGCATTTTCGTAATTATTTAACACCATAAAATCAGAAATGAAAGAATTTTTTGTTATAGCATCCAAAACTCATACGGAACCTCCCGGACACAAACCATATATGCGTTTCAATCTTAAAACACGCTACGAACATGCTCGCGCACTCGAAACAACGAAAAGAGGTAATCTTGACCCAATATTGACCATGGTCAAACTCCAAATCCTTAACTAGTTTCTCAACCAATGATCCAAAACAAACCCGACCCCCTCGGGACCCCATTCAATCATACCAAAAAGTTTTATAACATGATACGATCTTATTCGAAGCTTCAAATCACATAAAACAACATAAAACCACGAATCATACCTCAAATCAAACTTAATAAACTTTTGAACTTTCAACTTCCAAAACTCGTGCCGAACTATATCAACTCAACTCGAAATGACCTCAAATTTTGCACACAAGTTTCAAATACCATAATGAAGCTATTCCAACTCCTGGAACAAAAATCCGAACCCGATATCACCAAAGTTAACTTGATGTCATACTTATGAAAATTCCAAAACTCCAAATTGCCAACTTTCACCAATTAACGCTATAACCTTCAAGAAATGTCCAAATGCAAATCCGGACCTAACGAAACCATCCAAACTATGATCTGGGTAAAATACACAAAATTCAAACTTGGTCAACTTTTCAAACTTAAAGCTTCAATCATGAAGTTCATTCTTTCAAATCGATTCTGAATAACCTGAAAACCAAAAATCGACGATTCACACAAGTCATATTACTTCATGAGGAGACACTTGTGTACTCAAACTACCGAGTGAAGTGAAAATGCTCAAAACGATCGGTCGGCTCGTTACATTCTCCCTCACTTAAATATACGTTCATCCTCGAATGTGTCAAGGGTCATTACAAGGCCATCAAACCATCGTATAACCTTACCATGCACATGCCCGGTGATCCCTCGTCACCCTAATCCATATAATCTTGAAAACACAACATAACTGAAGATTATTACTCCAACCTTAGAACGTAAACCTTAGAATCCAATTTCCACATCTAGAATTCCTTACATACCTGAATCTTACACCTACACACTATATAAGTCCGAACAAGTTGTTGAGCAATAACCATAACCCAAGATGTAATCACATGATGTACCACATAACTGATATGCTTACAACAACAACTTTTTACCGCAACAACTGCTCAAAACACACCTAATACAAGTAATGAACCTCATCTCAAACAAAACCTCATTCTAAAAGCTTCGTACACTACCAATGATGAAAGAAACACACAGAAACTAATAATCACTCATCAGACAAACAAGTCATGGAGCCCTCTCCCGTCCAATCCAAATCGAAGCCAAATCCTAAGTCGACTCCCAATATTATTCCTTCGAACACACTGTAATAAATCACAATTGATCATATCCCGACATGCCCTAGCAGCAATGTGTGACCCCACCCCATCCAAACACTAGTCCATATGAAATATATCAAGACAAAATGCTCAACATCAAGGACTACGCACAATTCGACATCCAGTACCCAAGGTGCATGACCATAAACATGGAGAAACCAATCACACAATACCACAAACCAAAAAGAACGTAACCTAATGCGCAATCAGTCATTCAACACCCGAATACCCATCTCGTCCAAATTCCGCTATAAGGCCATATAGAACTGCACCATGTGTGCATATAACCAACATATCACAACCCTTGTAGCACAGAAGAGTAACTCATAGAACATATTAGAACATGAACAAGCTCAAATTTAACCAAATGACTCACCCCTTGTAATGATCCCGACAGAGGCAGTTGTGCTTCACGAACGCGAGAGGACGGCCGCGTTCGCGAAAAAGAAAAATCTTGGCAGCAATATTTAATTTCAAAATCGAGGGTTTGAGCCTAAAATTCCAAAATTCAATAGAGAGCTTGGGAGAAGGAGAATTTGGAGAGGATTTTCAGAGGAGTGATTGGGGTAAGTGTTCTTCACTTAATTTTGGTTAAATTCCATGATTGCGCCTTGATTTTTATCATCTAAATTGGGAACTTGGGGTGAAAAATTGGGAGAAAAATGGAGGGGAATTGGAGAGTTTATTTTGGGGATTTGGATGGACATTTGATGTCGAATTTTGATGAATTTGATATGGATAGAATCATGAGTGAATAAGGATTCTAGTTTTGTAATTTTTTGCAGATTCTAAGACGTGGGTCCAAGGGTCGGGTTTGGCCAATTTCGGAATGTTTTATTTAAATTGATAAATTTCGCGTGGGCTTTGTTCTTTAGAATGTATTAATGATATGATACTAATTTTGGATAGATTCGGGATGATTTGAGACCGAGTCGAGCAGCAAGGGCATGACAAAGTAGATTTTCATCCGGTTTGAGGTAAGTAATAACTGTAAATCTTGTTCTGAGGGTCTGAAACCCCGAATTTCACATGGTTTCACTATTTTGAAGTGGCGCACATGCTAGATGACGAGTGTGTGGCATGCAATGGGGATTGTGACTTGGTCCGTCCCGCAGCAATTATTAAGTTGCGTATTTGACTGGAAACTATATGATATTTTGTATTTTAGAAAGTATTACTATGTTTTGAGCTGCCATAATTGGGCCTCGTGCCATGTTGTTTGGACCTTTAGGGGATTTTTACTACTATTTCCTCATTATTTTGATTTAAGATATGTACTCAGTCATGATATGCTTTACAGATTTTACAATTCAGTCTTATTTACTCCGTTTTGATGCATAAAATGATATTTTAGGCTGAGCACCCTGTTTTATTGATAGCCCGAGTGGCTTGAGAGGTTTCTGACTGAGTGAGGCTGAGGGCCTGTGTTGTGAGGTTATCATGGGATCGGGTTGTGTGCCGCAGCATGTTGTACAGATTTATGATATATGAGAGGCTGAGGGCCTAATTGATTATGCCAATGGCTGGTTATAGAGCTTGGGTTGTAGGAGCCCCTCCAGAGTCTGTACACCCCCAATGAGCTCGGGTACCCTAAGTGAGTGATATGATGTTGCACGAGGGGCTGTTCTTGATTCATGTTGAGCCCGAGGGGCTGATAATGAGTGATGGTGAGGTTTCTCGAAGGGCTGATTCTGAGTGATTTTACGCTCGAGAGGCGGTTTATGATACATGTTTTACCCGAGGGGCTATTTATTATTTTCATCACTTTTACTCAAAACTTCATTGAACCTCTGTAGAAAACTATTGGAAAAATATCCTTACATGATTTTTACTGAAATGATTTTAATCAAGATGATTTGACTTATATATTGGTTTGAAGGCATGTTGTACTTATTGTGATTTCATGATATGGATATATGTGTTTCCTACTGCTAAGTCTTTATTTACATTTATTACTTATTGAGTTGGCGTACTCACATTAATCCATGCATCTTATGTGCAGATCCCGGGATTTCTGGACGTGATAGTGAGCGCTAATTCTTCCATCAGTCGTGGATACTCGGAGATAGAAAGGTAGCTGCATGGAGATCGCAACCTTGCTCTTCTCCCTCTTATCTTCCTTAGACTATATAAGTGTTTTCCATACTGTAATTGTCTTAGTTGTTTTCGGATAGTCCTTAGTAGACACTTGTGACTTGTGACACCCCGATGTTGGGATATTTTTGGTTTCTTTTTGCACTTGTTATTTAAACTTCTCCTATGAAGTTTTATTAATTAATGGTTTAAAAACACCATTATTATGAATTGTCTATTTAATCTGAAAACCTGTCGATTGGCCTACTTCCATGATAGGCGTCATCACGATCGGGTAGTTTGGGGTCGTGATAAGTTGGTATTAGAGCCTAGGTTGCATAGGTTTCACGAGGCATGAGCAGGTTTAGTAGAGTCTTGCGGATCGGTATGGAAACGTCTGTACTTATATTCGAGAGGTTGCAGATACCTTAGAAAAAATCTCACATTATTGAATTCTTTTCATGCGAATCCGTTGATTCTAGTAACTAAACTTCTATTGTTTCATTCTCTCACAAATCGTGAGGACACGTGCTACTAGGCAGGAAGATTAGCTACCAGCTAGGCCCGTGAGGGTCGAGGCCGTGGTAGGGGTAGATGTGTAGCCTGCGCAGTAGTCAGGGCTGTACCTATAGACCCACATGTTATTCCGGATCATGTCTCATCCGCAGTTATTCCAGCGGGACCAGCCCAGGCACCGGCTGTGCCTATTGTTATTCCAGGTCTTCATGAGACCTTGGCTCAGATCTTGACCGAGTGCACCAGTCTTGCCCAGGTGGTCGTTGTTTCTACTACAGCAGCTACTTCTGAGGCCTAGGGAGGTACTCAGACTCCTGTCGTCTATACACCTGAGCAGGTTATTCAGGGGCTTCAGACCCCGGGGGAAGCTCCAGCCCAACCGGTTGCACCTGCTCAGGACTATGTGATTCCAATCATGCCTGATGACGAGTAGCGTAGATTGGAGAGGTTTGGTAGAATTCAGCCTCCGACTTTCAGTGCTGCCGAGGGTGAGGATGCCCAGGGTTTCTTAGACAAGTGTCAGAGGATTCTTCATATAGTGGGTATATTGGACACCAGTGGGGTCTCGTTCACTACTTTCCAGTTTTCAGGAGCTGCCTTTACTTGGTGGGAGGCTTACAAGAGGTGTAGGCCTGTTGGTGCAGCGCACCTTACCTGGCAGCAGTTTTCCACTCTCTTCCTAGAGAAATATGTACCACAATCCCGCAGAGAGGAGCTGCGCAGGCACTTTGAGCAGTTGTGTCAGGATGATATGACTGTGACGCAGTATGAGATGAGATTTTCAGAGCTAGCCCGTCATGCGGTTTTGTTGGTTCCTACAGAGAGAGAGAGGATCATGAGGTTCGTGGATGGACTCACCTATCAGCTTTGGATTCTTATTACCAGGAAGAGAGTATTGGGTGCTACTTTTGAGCAGGTTATTGATATGTCCCGAGAGATTGAGTCAGTTCGTTGCCAGGAGCGAGTTGTGAGGAAGGCCAAGAGGCCTTGGGGATCTGGTAGTTTTGGTAGTGTTCCCTCCAGGGTTAGTTCCAGCACGACAGAGACCGTCCATTCAGGCAGGCTCAGCCAACCCGCTCAGGTCATCGTGGTGGATCAACTGGTTATGGTCGTCACAGTTCTCATCAGGGGCACCCATCATTCAGTGCCCTTCCATCCCATAGTTCGTCTCGTGCACCATCGGTTCAGGATGCATCTATGTCTGGCTCTTCTAGTGGTTATCCCAGTGCTAGGGGTTCCCTTCAGTCCCTGTCTCCAGCACCAGGGGTTGTTCTGAATGTGGAGAGTTGGGGCATATGTAGAGGCAGTGTCCTCGTCGTTATGGGGGTTCGCCTCAGCAGAAGAGTCAGCCATAGACTTCGGGACCAGTTACTTCACCACTCGCCCAGCCAGCTAAGGGTAGGGGTTAAGCAACTAGAGGCCTCACTAGAGGGGGAGGTCGAGCAGGTGGAGTCCAGGCCCATTTTTATGCACTTCTAACCAGACCATATGCTATGTCCGCAAATGCTGTGATTACAGCTATTGTTTCAGTTTGTCATCGAGATGCTTCGGTTTTATTTTATCCTTGTTTAATATATTCCTATGTTTCATCATATTTTGCTCATTTTCTGGATATGCCCCGTGAGTCCTTAGTTACATATGTTCATGTGTCAACTTCGGTGGGCGATACTTTGTGGACTACGTGTATCGTTCATGTGTGGTATTTATTGAGGGTCTGGAGACCCAAGTGGATCTGTTATTACTCAGTATGGTGGATTTTGATGTGATATTGGGCATGGATTAGATTTCTCCATGTCATGTTGTTCTAGACTATCACGCTAAGACTGTGACCTTAGAGATGCCGGGATTTCCGAGGGTTGAGTGGAGAGGTTCCATTGACTATTTGCCGAGTAGGGTGATTTCATACCTGAAGGCTCAGCGTATGGTGGATAAAGGGTGTCTGTCTAATTTGGCTTTTGTGAGGGATGTCAGTGCTGAGACTCCCACTATTGATTAGTTCCTGTGGTCCGTGATTTTCCGGATGTGTTTCCTATAGACCTATCGGGCATGCCGCCTGACAGGGATATTAATTTTGGTATTGATTTGATGCCAAGCACCAGCCTACTTCTATTACACCGTATCGTATGGCACCGACAGAGATGAAGGAATTGAAAAAGCAACTTCAGGAACTCCTAGATAAGGGGTTTATTCGGCCCAGCATGTCACCTTGGGGTGCACCGGTGTTATTTGTGAAGAAGAAGGATGGTTCCATGAGAATGTGTATTGACTACAGGCAGCTGAACAAGGTTACAGTCAAGATAATTATCCTTTGTCTCGTATTGATGATTTGTTTGACCAGCTTCATGGAGCTAGGGTGTTCTCTAAGATTGATTTGTGGTCCGGGTAGCATCAGCTGATGATTCAGGATTCAGATATTCCTAAAATGGCTTCAGGACCCGTTATTGCCATTATGAGTTCATAGTGATGTCGTTTCTGCTAACCAATGCCCCAACAACGTTCATGCATTTGATGAATAGTGTATTTCAGCCATATTTGGATTCCTTCCTTATTGTGTTCATTGATGACATCCTGGTGTATTCTCATAGCCAAGAGGAGCATGCTCAGCATTTGAGAGTCGCATTGAAGAGATTAAAGGAGGAGAAGCTTTATGCAAAGTTCTCCAAGTGTGAGTTTTGTCTTGGCTCAGTAGCTTTCTTGGGGCACGTGGTGTCCAATGAGGGTATTCAGGTAGATCTGAAGAAGATAGAGGCAGTGTAGAGTTGGCCCAGACCGTCCTCATCTACAGAGATTATGAGCTTTCTTGGTTTGGCAGGCTATTATCGTCGCTTTATGGAGGGGTTTTCTTCTATTGCTTTGCCCGTAACCAAATTGACACAAAAGGGTGCTCCGTTCAGGTGGTCGGACAAGTGTGAGGAGAGCTTTCAGAAGCCCAAGTCTTCTTTGACCACGATCTAGTGTTAGTGTTTCCATCAGCTTCAGGTTCTTATACCGTGTATTGTGATGCCTCGAGGATAGGCATTGGATGTGTCTTGAGGCAGGAGGGTAGGGTGATTGACTATGCCTCGAGCCTGTTGAAAACCCATGAGAAGAATTATCCAGTGCATGATCTTGAGTTAGCATCCACTGTTCACGCCTTTAAGATTTGGCGTCATTATTTGTATAGGGTTCATTGTGAGGTTTTTACTGACCACCGTAGTCTGCAACATTAGTTTAAGCAGAAGGATCTGAATTAGCGTCAGCAGAGATGGTTGGAGCTTCTCAAGGACTATGATATCACTATTCTATACCATCCGGGGAAGGCCAATGTAGTGGCCGATGACGAGTAGAGAGTTTAGGGAGTCTAGCATATCTTCCAATAGCAGAGAGACCTTTAGCACTTGATGTTCAGGCCTTAGCGGGCCAGCTTGTGAGATTGGATATATCGGAGCCCAATCAGTTTTTGGCTTGTGTAGTCTCTAGCTCTTCTCTTTATGACCGTATCAGAGAGCACCAGTATGATGACCCACACTTTCTCGTTCTTCAGGATAGGGTCCAGCAAGGTGATGCCAGGGATGTAGCTATTGGTGATGAGGTGTGATGAAGACGCAGCGTCGGATATGTGTGCCTAATGTAGATAGGCTTCAGGAGTTAATTATTGAGGGGGCTCACATCTCGCGGTATTCCATCCATCCGGGTGCCACGAATATGTATCAGGATCTGAGACAACATTATTGGTGGAAGCGGATGAAGAAGTACATCGTAGGATTTGTAGCTTAGTATCTCAACTGTCAGTAGGTCAAGTATGAGCACCAGAGACCAGGTGGATTGCTTCAGAGGATGGACATTCCTGAGTGGAAGTGGGAGCAGATCACCATGGACTTTGTAGTTGGGCTCCCACGGACTTCGAGGAAGTTCGATGCTTGGGTGATTGTGGATCGGTTGACCAAATCCACGCACTTCATTCTTGTTGGTACTACTTACACTTTGGAGAGGTTAGCTGAGATTTATATCCGAGAGATTATCTGATTGCATGGTGTTCCAGTTTCTATCATTTCTGATATAAGTACTCAATTCACATCGCGGTTTTGGAGGGCCGTGCAGAGAGAGTTGGTTACTCAGGCCGAGTTGAGCACAACTTGTCACCCTCAGATGGACGGGCAGTCCGAACGCACTATTCAGATATTGGAGGACATGTTGCGTACTTGTGTTATTGATTTTGGGGGTTCATGAGACAAGTTTCTGCCACTCGTGGAGTTTGCATATAATAATAACTATCAGCTGAGTATTCAGATGGCTCCATGCGAGGCTTTATATAGGAGGTGTAGATCCCCGGTTGGTTGGTTTGAGCCGAGTGAGGCAAGACTTTTAGGTATAGATTTGGTGCAGGATGCCTTAGATAAGGTGAAGTTTATTTAGAAGCGACCTCGCACGGTGCAGTCTAGGCAGAAGAGCTATGCAGACAGAAAGGCACGGGATGTATCTTTCATGGTTTGGGAGAAGGTTCTGCTGAAGGTGTCACCCATGAAGGGTGTTATGCAGTTTGGGAAGAGGGGCAAGTTGAGTCCCTGGTTCATTAGGCCTTTTGAGGTGCTTCAGAGGGTAGGGGAGGTGGCTTATAGAATTTCTTTGCCATATATCTTGTCGAGTGTGCATCCAGTATTTCATGTTTCCATTCTTCAGAAGTATGTTGGTGACCTGTCCCATGTTTTGGACTTTAGCATGGTTCAGCTAGAGGGTGATATGACTTATGATGTAGAGCTAGTAGCTATTTTGGGTCGCAGGTCCGAAGGTTGGGGTCAAAGGATATAGCTTCAGTTAAGGTGCGGTGGATAGGGAATCCGGTAGAGGAGGCCACCTGGGAGACCGAGCGGGAGATGCGGAGCAGATATTCACATTTATTTGAGACTCCAGGTATGTTTCTAGACTCGTTCGAGGACGAACGTTTGTTTAAGAGGGGTGGGATGTAATGACCCGGCCGGTCGTTCCAAGAATTTAGCCCCGTTTCCCCCATTTCTGCTTCACTTTGTGTGGTTCAACTCTTTTATGTTTTGTTGGGTTGGTTGGCTCGGGTTCAGAGTGATTGTGGAGAGAAATGAGGCACTTAGTCTCTTGAGTTAGTTAATTAGTTTGAAAAGTCAACCGGAAGTTGACTTATAAGTTAATGATCTCGGAATTTGGTTTTTATGGTTCAGATAGCTTTATTAGGTGATTTGGGTATTAGGAGCGTGTTCGGAATGTTTTTCGGAGGTCCGTGGTGGAATTAGGCTTGAATTGGCGAAATTGGATATTTGGCAATTTCTGGTCGGCAATGAAAAATTAGATATCAGGGTCGGAATGGAGTTCCGAAAGTTGGACCAGGTTCGTATGTTCATTTGTGAGGTGTGTGCAAAATTTCAGATCATTCAGACGTGGTTTGGTTGGTTTCGGCATCGTTGGCAAATTTCGAAAGTTTAGAAATCCTTAGGCTTGAATTCGGGGTTAATTTGGTGTTTTGATGTTGTTTTGAGCGATTCGAAGGTTAGAATAAGTTTGAATGATGTTATGGGATATGTTGGTACATTTGGTTGAGGTCCCGAGGGCCTCGGGTGAGTTTCGGGTGATTAACGGATCAATTCTTGGCTTTAGAAGTTCGCAAACTTGCTGGTGTTCTGTTGCAGAAAATTCCTTCTTCGCCTTAGCGAGAAGGCTATCACGTTCGCGAAGGGTTATAGAGAGCTAAGGAACTTTTTTCATCGCGTTCGCGAAGGGGAGGTCGTGAACGGGAAGGTTTATCCTAAGTGTGCATCGCGGACAGGTATGAGGGGTCGCGCTCGCGAAGAGAAGTAGAGGCAGCTGGGGACCCCAGGCTGTTGGTCTACGCGTTCGCGAGGATAGCGTCGTGTTCGTGATGTGTTGGGCCGAATAAGGTACGCGTTCGCGAGTGGGGTATCACGTTTGCGTAGAAGTAATTTCCTGGCAGAGGCAGTTATGCTTCGTGAACGTGAGAGGACGGTCGCGTTCGCGAAGAAGAAAAATCTGGGAAGCAGTATTTAATTTCAAAATCGAGGGTTTGAGTCTAAAATTCCAAAATTCAATAGAGAGCTCGGGAGAAGGAGAATTTGGAGAGGATTTTCAGAGGATTGATTGGGGTAAGTGTTCTTCACTTAATTTTTGTTAAATTCCATGATTATGCCTTGATTTTTATCATCTAAATTGGAAATTTGGGGTGAAAATTTGGGAGAAAAATGGACGGAAATTGGAGAGTTTATTTTGGGGATTTAGATGGCCATTTGATGTCGGATTTTGACGAATTTGATATGGGTAGACTCGTGAGTGAATAAGGATTCTAGTTTTGTAATTTTTTTCGGATTCCGAGACGTGGGTCCGGGGGTCGGGTTTGGCCAATTTCGGGATTTTTATTTAAATTTATAAGTTTCGTGTGGGCTTTGTTCCTTTAGCATGTATTAATGCAATGATACTGATTTTGGATAGATTCGGGACGATTTGAGGACGAGTCGAGCGGAAAGGGCATCGCGGAGTTGATTTTCGTCCAATTTGAGGTAAGTAATAATTGTAAATCTTGTCATGAGGGTATGAAACCCCGGATTTCACATCGTTTCACTATTTTGAAGTGGCGCACATGCTAGATGACGAGCGTGTGGTGTGCACCGTTGGGGATTGTGACTTGGTCCATCCTGCAGCAACTATTAAGTTGCGTATTTGACTGGAAACTATATGATATTTTGTATTTTAGAAAGTATTACTATGTTTTTGGGTTCAATGTCATATTTGGGCCTCGTGCCAAGTTGTTTGGACCCTTAGGGGATTTTTACTACTATTTCCTCATTATTTTATGTACTCAGCCATGCTATGCTTTACTGATTTCATAATTCAGTCTTATTTACTCCGTTTTGATGCATAAAATGATATTTTAGGCCGAGCACCCTGTTTTGTTGTTAGCCCGAGTGGCTTGAGAGGTTTCTGATTAAGTGAGGCTGATGGCATGTGTTGTGAGGTTATCATGGGATCCGGTTGCGCGCCGCTGCATGTTGTACTGATTTATGATATATGAGAGGCCGAGGGCCTGATTGGTTACGCCACGAGATAACTTGTTATAGCCCTAGGGTTGTAGGTGCCCCTCCATAGTCTGTACACCCCCAGTGAGCGCGGGTACCCTGAGTGAGTGATATGATGTTGCTTGAGGGGATGTTCTTGATTTATGTTGAGCCCCAATGGCTGATTATGAGTGATGGTGAGGTTTCTTGAGGGGCTGTTCTTGATTCATGTTGAGCCTGAGGGGCTGATTATGAGTGACGGTGAGGTTGCCCGAGGGGCTGATTCTGAGTGATGTTACGCTCGAGGGGTGGTTTATGATACATGTTTTTCCTGAGGTGCTATTTATGATTTTCATCACTTTTACTCTAAACTTCATTGAACCTCTGTTGAAAACTATTGGAAAAATATCCTCAAATGATTTTTACTGAAATTGGATTTTAATCAAGATGATTTGACTTATATATTGTTTTAAAGGCAGGCTATACTTACTGTTATTTCATGACATGGATTTATGTGTTTCCTACTACTCAGTCTTATTTACATTTATTACTTACTGAGTTGGCGCACTCACATTACTCCCTACACCTTGTGTGCAGATCCGGGGATTTCTGGACGTGATAGCGAGCGTTGATTCTTCCATCTGTCGCGGATACTCGGAGTCGGCAAAGTAGCTGCATGGTGATCGCAGCCTTGCTCTTCTCCCTCTTATCTTCCTTAGACTATATTAGTGTTTTCCAGACTGTAATTGTCTTAGTTTTTTCGGATAGTCCTTAGTAGACGCTTGTGACTTGTGACACCCGATGTCGGGATTTTTTTTGTTTCTTTCCACACTTGTTATTTAAACTTATGCTATGAATTTTTATTAATTAATGGCTTAAAAACACCTTTATTATGAATTGTCTATTTAATCTGAAAAAGTGTCGGTTGGCATAGTTCCATGATATGCACCATCACGACCGGGTAGTTTAGGGTCGTGACACCCCTCAACACCAATCGTGTTGAGTCAACAAATCTGACTTGAAGTAGGATACACATCCTCATTAGGCCAACCAATGGGCCTCGAATAAACTCTGGTCATCCACAAGTAGATAAATAACCCTCCAAAGTCCTCAATGATCTAACCACAACATGTATCACCATCTAGGTAACTTTGGCCACATCTTCACAGTCCACAACCACGAAATAATCTGCTTCTGAAAACTCCTGATCTCCAAATCTTTAGAACACACGAGTCACTATATCTTATCCCAGCTCCACTGCCGAAATGACTAACACATCTCTCATAAATAATCACCCCCCCCCCCCCCCCCCCCCCCCGAGAAATACTTCTATCATTCTTCATGCCACATAGAAAAATCTGAATATCATTAGTCGATCTGCCAGGCGAGTACCGCAACACCCATGAAGAATATGTAAGTCAAAACTCAATGTGCCTTCTGAATATACACTTTCCTCAGGCAATACCAAGTAATAATAACATTCATCTAGGCATCTGAAACCATCTATATTGTCTAAGAATTCATGACCTTCCCTTCAAAACTGAACCATGACCTTACACATGCAAACCTCAATCCTACACAACACACCGGAACTATCATGCTCTTATATGAAAAGTACGAGAATCTCATAATCAATCTCTGAGTCACCAGCAGAACATATACCTGATCGGAAAGAAACCTTCTATTTGATCCCATCCAGGAGAAAATTACAACAACATGCTTCTGTCATTAGTAGGAAATATACATCTCAAACTATGGTAGAAACAATTGTTAACTATTCGAAACCCATTAACACGTAACTAAGCCTTCAGAACTAAATCTCTCTAACTCAACCAAGCGACAACTCGCCCAATCCTAGAGTATTGCCTCCAATCATATGTAGAGACACACCACATCATAAGAATCAAAAGGACTGAGCATTCCCTTACCATACTAATCGAACCTACTACCAAGTTGTCCTGTTTCCTCCAAGATTCTTCTAAATTGCCTTCAAAGTAATACTCTTCCTTTCTACAATACCACGATACTTAACCAAAACTTACCCCACGAATCCTAGCATAGAACTACACCGCCCTAAGGCTCATAAGCCACTGAATTCCCTCTTAAATACCCCAAATATACCAAAATCGAGACACCCATGGTGAAGAGACCTTCTGTGAGTCTAACGTTGTTTCCTTCACCCTCCTAATACCAAATGTAAGATCCATAATGACATAGAAATACCGTGAGTCTCGACAATATCCTATGTAAATCTACGATTCTAGCCATATACCAATCCGAAAAAACTCACAATTTCTATGCATAGATCTTTAATCCATTAGAACTTTCTCGAGAGTCATCCATTCTACCCAAATCCCAATTGTGCCGCCCAAACGGGCCGAATGACCTGTGCCCCATTTTCATGGAGACACCCAAAGATGTAACCCTATTTTAACGCAACCAAGAAAAGTCCTACTCCATGCGCACTACATCCATCACGAATAACAACTCAAATCATTCCATGATTTCCATATACCCATAAAGTGTAATATACCATGTATCCAGAAATTCCCTTACTCGAGTCATCCTCGTTATCAACCTTTGCAAGTAATAACTAATTTACAAGTACGCCTCAAACCGAAACCAGTACAACACATAACCATGCAATCAAATCTTTGATGGTGGACTCCCCCACTTGGCTCAAAGCCATAGAACAAAATTATTGATAACTCACAATACTTGCCATAATCTTGCACTGAAATTCAAGTAAATCCTACATAAGCTCATGTAAAACAAACCATATAATACCTCAAATTGACTGCTAAGCTCGCATTCATCCTCGTGACGGTTAGATCAACTTCCTCAAGTGATCCAAACCATATCGCGACACACATAACCCACTAGTAGAAGGAAACACTCCACACAACCATTATAAGGGTCACACGCATGTAGATTACCCAGCAAGTCATAACATTCCTGCTTCTTCAAACTAATATCCCCCTATACCCTTTCACAGCCACAACTACTATGCAATCACTTAATCTACTTGAGTTTGAAGCCATCAACAAGCCCGTGAGAATCTAATTCGTTCCATAGCTAAGCAACATGAAAGATCCTTCAATACACTCATGGATCGAGACTATACGTCACATGAAAAAATAAATCAAACACCCAATGGTCCCTTTACATCTCATGCAAACTCTTCTCAACATATTCGAACCATAGAACACATCTCGGAGTGACATCATACTCATCATACAACCATACAATCACTCATCCATCCATAAATTCCACTAATACAGACACTACCGGACTTATAAGACCAAAAACATGTGCTCACACAACCGAAATCCTCATGTTTGAGCTACAATCAAAACCTGGCCTCAATTCCTCCAAACTGGCCCATTATCAGAACACAGAAATCACATCTTGCACCTCATCTAAGGAATCACAAGCCATCGATGCACAGCCGATACCAGGCGCTCATGTGCGCATATGAACGCGTGGAAGGAATTCAAATAGTTACGCTTCAAGTTGAATCAATATCGCATGATAAGGAAAGAAAGAAGGTAAGTTTATCCTAAATGCCATGTAGCCTCTCGAAGATAGTTATGGACATCATCATACCGATTCGCAAGACTCTACAAGGCAGTTGCTAGAGCTCTGATACCAACTTTTCACGATCCAAAGTTCAACTAGTCGTGATGGCACCTACCCCAACCTGCTAGCTAAAAAAATTAACAATTGTCCAATTCCAATGAAATTTAATAAGACAATTAAGTGAAAGAAAATATCTGAATCTTATACATTCCCCAAGGGCTGGTAGTACAAATTATAAACGTCTAAAATTTAGAATTTACAAATCTGGTATAAAATAAAGCACATCATCTTTTTGAAAATATACATGAATATATCTTTCATAAGTCTAGCGCGACCATGAACAAAAGGCAGCTATCACTGGAACGCAAGTACATCTTCAAATCCAGCTCCCGACGAACACTACAACATCAACATCCAACATCTCTACGCAAGGTGCAGAAGTATAGTATCCGTACAACCGACCCCATGTACTAAATATTTAACAAACCTAACCTTAGGTTGAAAGTAGCGACGAGCTGGAACAGAGGTCGGAGTCCAACACCAATAGCCAACAGCAGTTGATAACAACATAATTATAATGGTACAAGACTCATACTCATATATATAAAATGCTCATCTCGTTCACAGTTCCGGAAAAATAGGCATGCTTTTCAAGTATATCTGTGAAACCCGATTCTTTTACTGAAATCACCAAAATATGAGTAGGTTTGTAAAAATGCAATTTTTTTCCAAAACTTTTCAACAATAAATAAGATGTTTCATTTGTCATATAGCATGAGGAAAGTACATATCTATGCCTATATGTCACTATGCAGGTGAAATCATGAATGTCATCAAAGCCGAGTAGCAGAAAGAAATGCATCTCTTGCATGTCTCTCAAGTATGCATGTCAAATGCAATGTATCTCAGTGATGAACTCATGTAGTCACACTCTTAGAGTACTCAATATCATTGTCTCACACTTTTCACTCATCATGCTCAATCACTCGATATGCTCAGTCACTCAGTACTGTATAAGGCCAATTCAGCCCAGGGAAGATCCACCCCAAATATATTTATATCAACTGGCAGTCACTCACTCAGTAATGTATAAAGTCAATCCAGCCTAGGGGAAGGTCAATCCCCAAATATAAATGATTGGTACAAGATCCATGCCCATAGAAGATCCATCACTCAATACAAATCAATTGCACTCGCTGGGGGTGTGTACAGACTCCAGAGGGGCTTCTTCAGCCCAAGCGCTATAATAAGCCAGATCCAGGCATAAATCAACAAAGCATGTCGCAGCGTGTAGCCGGATCCCATAAATATCACCCACAATCAAGCCCTCAGCCTCACTAAGTCATCAAACTCTCCAGTCTCTTGAACTCACAATGTCATGAAACTATCCCAAAAATGATGATATGATGTATAAATAAATAACAACAGAGACTGAAATATGATATGCAATGAATACATATGAAAAAATATGAAACTTCAATTTAAACATATAATTCAACAGCAAAAATGACTAACATATGCCTAAGCATGATTTCTAGCATGAATTACAGCTCAGGTGTTCTAACATATAAAGTACAGTAAAAATATCCAGAGAGATAGCTACATAGTTCCATGGAATCGACTAAATCACAATTCACATGGTGCATGCTCACACACCCGTAACCGTACATGTGCGTCACCTCAATGTCAATCGCATAACATGCAATTCGGGGTCTCATACCCTCCTCGTCAAGATTAGAAGTGTTACTTACCTCGAACAAGCCAAATCCAATATCGAGCAAGCCAAACGGTGCTCCAAAATGTCATCCCGCATGTACCGACCTCCGAACGGCTCAAAACTAGCCAAGGCAACTCAAATACATCAAATAATGCCAAAGGGAACAAACCCAATTGATAAAGGTCGAATCTTTAATCAAAATCCCAAAATCAACAAAAAAGTGAAACCTAGGCCCGCGCCTCGGAACCCGATGAAACTTACAAAATCCAATAACCCATTCAGTTAAGAGTCCAACCATACTAGTTTCACCCAAATCCGGCTCCGAATTGATGTTCAGAACTCAAAAATTCACTCTATGAAACTTTGGGCAAAACCCCCCAATTTTCTCTTTAAAATTCCCAATCCAATTACCAAAAACGAAAATAGATTCATGAAATATAACCAGAACCGAGTAGAGAACACTAATCCAATCATATGGTGACAATCGCCTCAAACATTTCTCAAATCTGAGTTTCATGACTCAAAATATGACCAAATGAACAAACCCTCGATATGCCAAATGATCCTAAATTTTACTTTTGATGCATCCAATGGATTCCTAGTGGAATGTCAGTCAAGTTAGCTTTTGAATCACCCAATTTGGCTTTTAAATGAAGGAAATGTGATGTTTTGAAGTTTTAAATGGAGTCTAGAAATTTTAGGGATAAAATTGACATTTCAAAAATATATTACACCAGAAAATCAGCAACAAAAGAATATTTGTTATAGCACCCTAAAATCATTCGAGACCTCCCGGACTTAAATCATATATGCGTTTCAATCTTAAAACACGCTACGAACATGCTTGCACACTCAAAAGACCGAAAAGAGGTCATCTTGACTCGAGTTTGACCATGGTCAAACTCCAAATCCTTAACTAGTTTCTCAACCAATGATCCAAAATACACCGGAGCCCCTCGGGACTCTATTTAATAATATCAACAAGTTTTAAAACACGATATGAACTTATTCGAAGCTTCAAATCACATCAAACAACATAAAAACCACGAATCATACATCAAATCAAACTTAATAAACTTTTGAACTTTCAACTTCCAAATCTCGTGTCGAACCATATCAAATCAACTCGGAATGACCTTAAATTTTGTACGCAAGCTTCAAATGACATAGCGAAGCTATTCCAACTCCCATAATCAAATCTGAACCCGATATAACCAAAGTCAACTTCCTATCAAACTTATGAACATTCATAAACTCCAAATTGCCAACTTTCGTCAATTAATGCTAGAACCTTCAAAAAACATCCAAATGCAAATCTGGGCATACTGCTTAATTCCAAAATCACCATCCGGACCTAAAAAAACCATCAAAACTCTGATCCGGGGTCAAATACACAAAAGTAAAACTTGGTCAACTCTTCGGACATAAAGCTTCAATCATGAAGTTCATTCTTCCAAATCTATTCCGAACAACCTAAAAAACAAAACCGAAAATTCACACAAGTCATAATACATCATGCGGAGATACTCATTCCTTCAAACTACCGACCAAAGCGAAAATGCTCAATTTACTGCATTTTCAACCTAACAAAACTCACAATATTTGACAATCAATTCAATTATAAGTCTGAAGGTAGGCTATAATCTCGTGTTTTAGTCGCTTATTGCACTTTAATTGAGTTTGAGCTTTAATTGATAGTGTATTGCACTAATTGTGTGTTTTAAGCCTTGTAAGAGTGATTTCAAGCTATGTAGATATTATGGAATGAATTCAACCTATTTGGAGCTTTGAATTCTGACTAAAAGCCCAAGGGATTAAGCCGGGATCATGTTTGGGGGTCGAAAACCACGTCCGGCTATAAAAAAGTCAAGAAAAATCCATACTCTAAGAAAATAACACACCTACGGCGCATGGGGCAGCGCGTGGTACGTTGCGCCTGTACAAAATCACTGTTGCCTGTCAGAACTAGCTCTCTGTATTTCCCAAAAAATCCTTGTATGGCGCATCGCCCCATGCGGCGATTGTGCAATTTTTACATAGTATTTGTCCTATTTCGCGCAGGAAAAGGTGATATCGTCTGGGCCCGACCCTACTTGGTATAAATACATGGAAAAATGTTATTTTTGGGACATACGACTGCTAAGAAGGAGTTGGAGAAGCGGAAGCACAAGGAATTTATCATTCAATCCTCACTCAAGACAAGAGTTTGGATCGTTTTATGTGTTTCTTTACTTTAAACATATTTATGATAATTGCTCCATATCTATGGAGTAGTTATCTTAGGTTTGATAGATTTGGTGTATTGATTATTTTTTGTGGATATTAACTCTAGTTTTTATGTATTGAATCGTTTTGGGTGTTTTAATTATTGGATCCATATTCACATGCTTATGTAATCGAGAGAGGCATAACTTGTGATATCTTTGCATTATCTTGTTGGTTGAACTCATTAAATTTTTTTAGTAATCGAAAGATGCTAGTTGAATCACTGATTAAACCTAGTTAGGAGGATAATCGAAAAAGGTTCTCTTAAAGACCAATCCACTACGAATTCTTAGATATCTTCACCTAACTTAATTTAGTTCATATTGTGAGGTCAACCTATCCACTAGAGAGACTCAGTTGAACATTAGAAATGAATTAAGTAGAGTTAAATCCCAGACATTTATCTGTCATCTATCCAATCAATCCCTATTTTCTCCCACTGGTAACTTTCCTTGCTTACTTTTGTTCGATTGTCATTAGTCAATTAGCTCTAGATTCTTAGCTAATTTTAGTTTTTAATCATGTAATTTTCAATTGTTGATCATCAGACAATCTAGCTACAAGCTTCAATAATATTGTTGAACTCCAATCCCTGTGCATACGATATTATATTATACTATGTTTGACTAGCGAGCATATTTAAGTGTGTATTTCAAGCTCGTCAAAGTTCAACCATACTAATTTCACTCAAATATGACTCCGTATCGATGTTCAAAACTCAAGAATTAACTTCAAATCACTAATCAAATGCCAAAAATGAAAATAGATTCATGAAATATAATCAAAACCTAGTAGAAAATACATACCCCAATCCATGTGGTGAAAATCGCCTCCAAAATCATCCAAATCTGAGGTTCACAGCTCAAAATATGATAAAATGCATGAAACCTTCGAAATAGGGTACTTAAAGGTCTGCACTACGTATACCCTTCACGAACACAGAAGCACCATCGTGTTCGCGATGCACAAAAACTCACTGCTAGAAAAGACTCTACGCATTCGCAGGATAGACCTCGCGAACGTGATGCACAACACATCCAAACCTAAGCGAACACAAAGATATTTCATCTAGTCCCTAGCTTCTCAACTCAACTATATGCGAACGCGAGCTTAAGGATGCTAACGCGATGCTCAGGCCTCACAACGGTACACGAACGCGATAACCCAGTCGCGGACTGTAACGACCCGGCCAGTTGTTCCGTTGAGATGTACCCCGTTTACCCTATTTCTGCATTTTTTATATATCGCTATCCTATTTTTGATGTGTTGGATCAGTTGGTTTGTGTCCGGAGTGGTTATGGTGAGAGTTTAGGCATTTAGCCTTCTTAAGTAGCCTAATAGTTGAGAAAGTCAATTAAGAGTTGACTTATTGGTAAAGGACCTCGGAATGCGGATTTTATGGCTCGGATAGCTTCGTTAGGTGATTTAGGACTTAGGAGTGTGTTCAGAATATTTTTGTGATGCCCGGTGTAGAATTAGGCTTGAATTGGCGAAAGTTAGTTTTTGGCGATTTCCAGTCGGCAGTGGAAAATAGGCTATCGAGGTTGGAATGGAATTCCGGAAGTTGGAACAGGTTCGTAATGTCATTTTGGATATGTCTGCAAAATTTCAGGTCAATCGGAGGTGTTTTGGTTGGTTTCGGCATAATTGGCGAAATTTAGAAGTTTCAAAGTTCTTAGGCTTGAATTTGATGTAAATTTGGTGTTTTCGTGTTGTTTTTGGTGTTTTGAAGGCTCGACTAAGTTGGAATAATGCTATGGGGTGTGTTGGTATGTTTGGTTAGGGCCCCGAGGGGCTCGGGATTGATTTCGGATGGTTGACAGAAAGTTTGGAGTGATTTTTGGTAATTTACACGTTGCTGGTTGCTGGTGTTTTCACACCTGCGGAAGGGGAACCGCAGGTGTGGTTACACGGGAGTGGACTGGGCTATGCAGATGCAAGATTTGGCTATGTAGGGAGTGGTCCGCAGGTGTGAGGAGTTTGTCGCACCTGCGATGTCGTTGGTGTGGAAGGAGCATCACACCTGCGAAGCCGCAGTTGCGGGATTAGTCCGTTAAGTGAGTTTTCGCAGGTGCGCACCTGGGACCGTAGGTACGGGTCCATAGGGACGGGTCCATAGGGACGGGTCCACAGGTGCGGCCAGTTGTCCGCAGGAGAGGAAATAACTGGGCAGAACAGTTTAAAAAAAGGACCCTCCACGAAATTTCTTATTTTTCCATCAAGTTGCATGTGGGAGGAGTCCATTGAAGGCGATTTAGAGAGGGAAATTCAAGATTCTTCAGCAAAGGTAAGTTCTTTGGTTCTGGGTAGGCTATTGTGATCCGATTTTGATGATTTTGGTATGAGTAGAATCGTGGGAGGACGAGGTTTCTAATGATGTAAAAATTATCGTATTCCGAGATGTTGGCCCAGGGTTCGGGTTTGGCTGAATTTTGAGATTTTTGATTATATTGATAATTTTTTATTGGGTTGTGTTCTTTGAGTATATATTGATAATGTTAACTATTTTTTGCTAGATTCGGAGCAATCGGGAGCCAATTTGAAGGGCAAAGGCATAGAGGACTAGTGTTGTGGCCCGGTAGAGGTAAGTAATGGTCTTAAATCTTGTCTTGAGGGTATGAAACCCCAGACTGCATTATTTTCACACTGAATTTGGAATGGTGCACAATGTCGGATGACGAATATGTGGCGCGTACTGATTTTTGGATAGGACTAGGTCCTCTCTGCGGTGACTAATGAGTTGCATATTTACTCAAAACCTTATGTTAAATTATGTTCTATTTGTGAAATATTTGGGCTATAAGCCGTGTTTGGGGCCTCGTGCCGATCTATTTAGACCCTTTGAGGGCGTTTTACTGCTGTTTTCCTCACTACCTATTGATGATTTTACTCAGCATCATTGTGCATACTGTTTTAATTGAAGCTCAGCCTGATTTACACTACATGAGCATTAAAATGGTATTTTCAGGTCGAGTACCCTATTTTACTACTTCGCCCGAGGGGCTTTTCGAATGGTTCCACCGAGTGTGGTCGAGGGCGAAGAGTGATGGTGAGGTGCTGAGTGATATTAGCGCTTAGGCTGAAGGAGCCCCTCCGGAGTCTGTACACACCCCCAGTGAGCGCACCGAGTGCGAGTGATGAGTGATTGGGATGCTTGAGTGACTGTGAGGTGCTGAGTGATTGTGAGGCATGCCCGAGGGGCTGATTATGAAACATGTTTTTGCCCGAGAGGCTACTTATGATTTTACTACATTCATTTGCATACCATATCCTTGTTTTAAAGTTGTTAAAAATGTGCATTCTTTAAGGACTTTTTATGAAGTTGATTTTAAGGCATGATGATTTCGTATATCTATGTTATACTATTGGAAAGTAAGGTTGTGTATATTGTGTCTTGATGGCATTGATTTTTATGTGTTTCCTTGCTACTTAGACTTGATTTATTTCCATTACTACTGAGTTGGCATACTTACATTACGCCCTGCACCTCTGTGTGCAGATCCAGGAGCAGATATCGAGCATTAGCTTTTATATATCGCAGCGCAGCCGGATCGTGGGTTATAGAGGTAGTTGTTCAGCGTTCGCAGCATCTCTGTTTTCCCTTCCTGTTGTATTTAGCTTTGATTCGGGGTTTTGTATTATAATAGTTTATTTTGGTTTACTTCACTAGATGCTCATGACATGTTGGCTCCGGGTTTTGGGGATGGCAATACTGTACAAAAGTGGCCTATTATATTAAGTAATTTTCTGTATATTGTTATTAAATGCTTGAAACTTAAATGCGATTTTCAAAAGGAATTGCGAACATGCGGTAGTCGGCTAGCCTAGTTCCACGATAGGCGCCATCACAGCCGATTAGTATTTGGGGTCGTGACAGTTTAGTATAAGAGCCCTATGTTACATAGGACTCAACGGTCATGACCAGGTTTAGTAGAGTCTTGCAGATTAGTACGGAGACGTCTGTACTTATATTCGAGAGGCTGCCAAACTTTTAGGTAACTTTCTGTCTTTTTTTGAACTCTTTCGTGCTGATCTACTGATTCTTGAAAATCTAAACTTACGTTGTTTCATTCTCTCACAAATGGTGAGGACACGCCATACCGATCAGGGTGACCAGTCACCGGCTAGACCAGCGAGAGGTCGAGGTCGCGTTCAAGGCCATCGTAGAGGTAGGGGCCAGCCCGCACAGCAGCCGGAGCAGTACCTCAAGATTCCCCTATCGATCATGATTTGGTTCCCGCCGATGGTGTCCCAGCGGGATAGGCTCAGGCACCAGCAGTGCCTATGGTTATTTCGGGTCTTCAGGAGGCCCTGTCTCAGATATTTTCAGTATACACCGGTTTGCCTCAGGCCGTTGCCATGTCTTCTTCTGCCACCACAGCTCAGGCCGGGGGAAGCAATCAGACTTCAAATGCCTGGGCACTTGAGCAGGCTGCACAGGGTATTCAGGCACCGGGAGCATCCCCAGCTCAGCCAGCTGCTCCGGTTCAGGATTATGTGGTCCCTGCTATACCTGAGGACGAGCATCGAAGGTTGGAGAGATTCAGCAGACTTCAGCCTCTGACTTTCAGCGGTATAGAGGGCGAGGATGCCTAGGGATTTCTAGATAGGTGCTAGAGGATACTGCACACCGCGGGTATTCTGGAGACCAGTGGGGTCTCGTTTGTTACATTTTAGTTTGCGGGTGCTGTCTTTACCTGGTGGGAGTTTTTCGAGAGGCGTAGACCGGTTGGTTCAGCACCTCTTACCTGGCATCAGTTCTCCAAGATCTTTTTGGAAAAGTATGTTCCTCAGTCCCAAAGAGAGGAGGAGCGTAGGCAGTTTGAGCAGCTGCGCTAGGGAGAGTTATCAGTCACTCAGTACGAGATGAGATTTTTCGAGTTGGCTAGGCAGGCTTCTGAGATTATCCCTACTGATAGGAAGAGGGTGAAGAGGTTTGTAGATGGTCTTTCTTATCAGCTTCGGTTGTTTATGACGCGGGAGAGAGAGTATCAGTTGCTTCATTCGAGCAGGTTGTTGACATATCTCGAGATATTGAGTTTGTTCGCCGTCAGGAGCGAGAGGAGAGGGAGGCCAAGAGGCCTCGTGATTTGGGCAGTTCTTGTGGTGCTCCTTTTAGGCGACAGTTTCAGCAGGGTAGGGGTCATTCATTCAGGCCTCCTTAGTCAGGCTGCCCAGCATATAGTGGTGCATCTTTGGGGCAGGGTCCCCGTGGTTTTCAATCAGGCCGTACTTCATTTGGATCCCTCCCAGCTCAGAGTGCAGCTCGAGCACCTCCAGTTCAGGGTTCATCTATATAGGAGTCTTCCAGTGGCTGTATAGGTACTAGGGGTTTCTATCAGTCCCCGCCTCCAGCTCCAGGTAGTTGTTTTGAGTGTGGAGAGTTCTGGCACGGGTGGAGGCAGTGTCCCCGCTTTTCCGGTAGATCTTCTCAGCAGAGGGGCCAGCCCTCGACTTCAGCTCCAGTCACTTCACCGCCCGCCCAGTCAGCCGGGGGTGGTGGTCAGTCAACCAGAGGCCGCCCTAGAGGTGGAGGTCGAGCAGGGGGAGGGGGGTTAGGCTCGTATGTATGCATTTCCAGCCAGGCCGGATGCTATGTCCTCATATGCCGTGATTGCATGTATTGTCTCAGTCTTTTGCCGTGATGCCTTAGCTTTATTTGACCCTGGTTCCACATATTCCTATATTTCTTCATATTTTGCCGGATTTCTGGATATGCCCCATGAGTCTCTAGTCACCTCTGTTCATGTGTCGACTCCGGTGGGCGATATTATTGTTGTGGACCGTGTGTATTGGTCGTGCACTATATCTATTGGGGGTATGGAGACCTGAGTGGACCTATTGTTACTCAGCATGGTCGATTTTGACGTGATTTTGGGCATGGATTGGTTATATCTGTGCCATGCTATTCTTGATTGTCACACTAAGACCGTGACCTTAGCCATGCCGGGGTGTTGAGGGTTGAGTGGAGAGGTTCTTTCAAGTATACGCCTAGCAGAGTGATTTCTTACCTGAAGGCTCAGTGCACGGTCGAGAAAGGGTGTTTATCTTATTTGGCGTTTCTGAGGGATGTCAGTGGTGAGACTCCCTCTATTGATTCAGTTCCTGTGGTCCGTGATTTTCCGGATGTGTTTCCTGCAGACCTGCCAAGCATGATACCTGACAGGGATATTGATTTTGGTATTGACCTGGTGCCAGGCACTCAGCCTATTTCTATTCAACCATATCGTATGGAACCAGTGGAGCTAAAGGAATTGAAGGAGCAGCTTCAGGAGCTCCTGGATAAGGGATTCATTCGGCCTAGTGTGTCACCTTGGAGTGCACCGGTGTTGTTCGTAAAGAAGAAGGATGGGTCTACGCGTATGTGTATTGACTATCGGCAGTTGAATAGGGTTACGGTGAAGAATCGGTATCCCTTTCCCCGCATTGATGATTTGTTTGACCAGCTTCAGGGAGCCAGGGTATTTTCCAAGATTGATTTGAGATCCGGGTATCATCAGTTGAGGATTCGGGATTCTGATATTCCGAAGACTGCTTTCAGGACCAGGTATAGTCATTATGAGTTCTTGGTTATGTCGTTTGGGTTGACCAATGCCCCAACTGCGTTCATACAATTTATGAATAGCGTGTTTCAGCCTTATCTTGATTCCTTCGTCATTGTGTTCATTGATGACATCCTAGTTTATTCTCGTAGCCAGGAAGAGCAGGCTCAGCACTTGAGAGTTGTGTTGCAAATATTGAGGGAGGAGAAGCTTTATGCGAAATTCTCCAAGTGTGAGTTTTGGCTTTGTTCGGTAGCTTTCTTGGGACACGAGGTGTCTAGTGAGGGGATTCAGGTTTATCCAAAGAAGATAGAGGTGGTGCAGATTTGGCCCAGACCGTCCTCAGCTACAGAGATTAGGAGTTTCCTTGGTTTGGCAGGTTATTACCGTCGCTTTGTGGAGGGATTCTCTTCTATTGCTTCCCCTTTGACCAGATTGACCTAGAAGGGTGCTCTATTCAGATGGTCTGATGAGTGTGAGGAGATCTTTCAGAAGCTCAAGTCAGCATTGACTACAGCTCTAGTATTAGTTTTGCCTGCTGGTTTGGGTTCTTACACAGTTTATTGTGATGCTTCTAGAGTTGGCTTGGGAGCAGTATTGATGCAGGACAGTAGGGTGATTGCCTATGCGTCCAGATAGTTGAAGGTGCATGAGATGAATTATCCAGTGCACGTACTTGAGTTAGCTGCCATTGTCCATGCCTTGAAGATTTGGCGGCATTATTTGTATGGAGTGCAGTGTGAGATTTTCACTGATCATCGCAGTTTGCAGTATCTGCTGAGGCAGAAGGACTTGAATTTGCATCAGAGGAGATGGTTAGAGCTCCTCAAGGATTATGACCTCACTATCTTATATCATCCGGGAAAGGCCAATGGAGTGGCTGATGCCTTGAGTCACAGAGCAGAGAGTTTGGGGAGTTTAGCTTACCTTCCCATAGCAGAGCAGCCATTAGCTCTTGATGTTCGAGCCTTAGCAGGTCAGTTGGTGAGATTGGATTTATGAGAGCCCCCGCGGGTGTTGGCTTGTGTAGCCTCCAGATCTTCTCTTTACGATCAGATTAGAGCAAGCCAGTATGATGATCCACATTTGCTTGTTCTTCAGGACAGGGTCTGTCGCGGTGATGCCAAGGATGTGGTTATTGTTGATGATGGGGTCATGAGGATGCAGGGCCGGCTTTGCGTGCCCAATATAGATAGGCTTCGAGAATTGATTCTAGCAGAGGCTCATAGTTCGCGGTATTCCATCCACCCGGGTGCCGCGAAGATGTATCAGGATTTCAGGCAGCATTATTGGTGGAGAAGGATGAAGAATGATACTGTGGAGTTTGTGGCTCGGTGTCTCAACTGTCAGCAGGTCAAGTATGAGCACAACAGACCTGGTTGATTGCTTCAGAGGTTTGATATCCGGGAGTGGAAGTGGGAGCAGATCACCATAGACTTCGTAGTTGGACTCCCACGGACTTCGAGGAGGTTTGATACTATATGGGTTATTGTGGATCGGCTGACCAAGTCTGCGCACTTCATTCCCGTTGGTACTACGTATTCATCGGAGAGGTTAGCTGAGATTTATATCAGGGAGATTGTCCGTTTGCATGGGGTTCCAGTTTCTATCATTTCTGACAGAGGCACTCAGTTCACATCTCAGTTTTGGAGAGCCGTGCAGAGAGAGTTGGGTACTCATATTGAGTTGAGCACAGCGTTTCATCCTCAGACATACGAGCAGTCGGAGTGTACCATTCAGATTTTGGAGGATATGTTGCATTCTTGTGTGATTGACTTTGGTGTTTCATGGGATCAGTTTCTGCCACTAGCGGAGTTTGCATATAATAACAGCTATCAATCGAGTATCTAGATGGCTTCGTATGAGGCTTTGTATGGTAGGAGGTGTAGGTCTCCGGTTGGTTGGTTTGAGCCGGGCGAGGCCAGGCTATTGTGCACAGACTTGGTTCAGGATGCTTTGAGTAAGGGAAAGTTGATTCAGGAGCGGCTTCGCACGGCGCAGTCTAGGCAGAAGAGTTATACGGACCGTAAGGTCCGAGATGTGTATTTCATGGTTGGGGATAAGCTGTTGCTGAAGGTGTCACCCATGAAGGGTGTTATAAGATTCGGGAAGAGAGGGAAGCTGAGTCCCAGGTTCATTGGGCCATTTGAGGTGCTTCAGAGGATTGGCGAGGTGTCTTATAGGCTTACTGTGCCTCCCAGTTTATCGAGTATTCATCCAGTATTCCATGTTTCGATGCTCCGGAAGTATGTTGGTGACCCTTCCCATGTTTTGAACTTCAGCACGGTTCAGCATGGTTCAGCTCGAGGGTGATATGTCATATGAGGTGGAGCCAGTGGCTATATTGGGTCGACAGGTCAGGAAGCTGAGATCTAAAGATATAGTTTCAGTGAAGGTTCAGTGGAGAGGGCAACCGGTGGAGGATGCCACCTGATAGATCGAGGGGAGATGCGGACATATATCCTAACTTATTCGAGGCTCCAGTTATGTTTCTAGACCCATTCGAGGACAAACGTTGGTTTGCGAGGGGGATGATGTAACGAGCCGGCCGGTCGTTCCGTGAGATTTACCCCATTTCCCCTATTTCTGCATTTGTTATATATCACTATCCTATTTTTGATGTGTTGGATCGGTTGGTTTGGGTCCGAAGTGGTTATGGTGAGAGTTCAGGCATTTAACCTTTTTAAGTAGCCTAATAGTTGAGAAAGTCAACTGAGAGTTGACTTATCGATAAACGACCTTGGAATGCGGATTTTATGGCTCGGATAGCTTCGTTAGGTGATTTGGGACTTAGGAGTGCGTTCAGAATATTTTTGTGATACCCGGTGTAGAATTAGGTTTAAATTGGCGAAAGTTAGTTTTGGCAATTTCCGGTCGGCAGTGGAAAATAGACTATCGAGGTCAGAATGGAATTGTGGAAGTTAAAACAAGTTTGTAATTTCATTTTGGATATGTCTGCAAAATTTCAGGTCAATCGGAGGTGTTTTTGTTGGTTTCAGCGTAGTTGGCGAAATTAGAAGTTTCAAAGTTCTTAGGCTTGAATTTGATGTAAATTTAGTTT
Organism: Nicotiana knightiana; assembly: GCA_005239525.1. Taxonomy (NCBI): domain Eukaryota; kingdom Viridiplantae; phylum Streptophyta; class Magnoliopsida; order Solanales; family Solanaceae; genus Nicotiana; species Nicotiana knightiana. Next base: position 77,276 of record ML429290.1, on the reverse strand, counting down.
TTTCGTGTTGTTTTTGGTGTTTAGAAGGCTCGACTAAGTTGGAATAATTCTATGGGGTGTGTTGGTATGTTTGGTTGGGTATTCGAGGGGCTGGGGATTGATTTCGGATGGTTGACGGGATGTTTGGAGTGATTTTTAGTAATTTGCAGGTTGTTGGTTGCTGGTGTTTTCGCACCTGCGGAAGAGGAGCCGTAGGTGCGGTTACGCAGGAGTGGACTGGGCTGCGCAGGTGCGATATTTGGCTGTGTAGGGAGTGGTCCACAGGTGCGAGGAGTTTGTCCCACCTGCGATGTCGCTGGTACGGATGGAGCATCGCACCTGCGAAGCCGCAGGTGCGGAGAAATGGTCGCAGGTGCGAGATTGGACCGTTAAGTGAGTTTTCGCGGGTGCTCACCTGGGACAGAAGGTGCGGCCAGTTGTCCGCAGGAGCGGAAATGACTGGGCAAAACAGTATTAAAAAAGGACCCTCCGCGAAATATCTTATTTTTCCATCAATTTGCATGCGGGACGAGTCCATTAAAGGCGATTTAGAGAGGGAAATTCAAGATTCTTCAACAAAGGCAAGTTCTTTGGTTTCTAATCACGTTCCTATGCTATTTTGTTCGGATTAGGCTTGAAAATTTAAGGATTTGAGTAGGAAAAAGTTGGAAAAATGGGAGGAAAGAATTGGGATTTCTTTTGAGGCTTTGGGTAGGCTCTTGTGATCCGATTTTGATGATTTTGGTATGAGTAGAATCCTGGGAGGACGAGGTTCCTAATGATTTAAAAATTATCAAATTCCGAGATATGGGCCTGGGGCTCAAATTTGGCCGAATTTCGACATTTTTGATTATATTGATAATTTTCGGTTAGGTTGTGTTCTTTGAGTATATATTGATAATGTTAACTAATTTTGGCTAGATTTGGAGCAATCGGGAGCCAATTTCAAGGGCAAAGGCATAGCGGACTAGTGTTGTGGCCCAGTAGAAGTAAGTAATGGTCTTAAATCTTGTCATGAGGGTATGGAACCCCGGACTGCATTATTTCCACACTGAATTTGGAATGGCGCACATGTCGGATGACGAAAATGTGGCGCGTACTGATTTTTGGATTGGACTAGGTCCTCTCCGCGGCGACTAATGAGTTGCATATTTACTCAAAACCTTATGTTAAATTATGTTCTATAGATTTGTGAAATATTTGGGCTATAAGCCGTGTTTGGGGCCTCGTGCTGATCTATTTAGACCCTTTGAGGGCGTTTTACTATTGTTTCCCTCACTACTTGTTGATGATTTTACTCAGCATCATTGTGCATACTGGTTTAATTGAAACTCAGCGTGATTTATACTACATGAGCATTAAAATGATGTTTCAGGTCGAGTACCCCATTTTACTACTTCGCCCGAGGGGCTTTTCGAGTGGTTCCACCGAGTGTGGCCGAGGGCCAAGAGTGATGGTGAGGTGCTGAGTGATATTAGCGCTTGGGCTGAAGGAGCCCCTCCGGAGTCTGTACACAACCCCAGTAAGCGCACCAAGTGCGAGTGACGAGTGATTGGGAGGCTTGAGTGACTGTGAGGTGCCGAGTGATTGGGAGGCATGCCCGAGGGGTTGATTATGAAACATATTTTTTCCCGAAGGGCTACTTATGATTTTACTACATTTATTTGCATACCAGATCCTTGTTTTTTTTTTCTTTAAGGAATTTTTATGAAGTTGATTTTAAGGCATGATGATTTCGTATATCTATGTTATACTATTGGAAAGTAAGGTTGTGTATATTGTGACTTGATGGCATTGATTTTTATGTGTTTCCTTGCTACTTAGACTTGATTTATTTTCATTACTACTGAGTTGGCATACTCACATTACTCCCTGCACCTCTGTGTGAAGATCCAGGAGCAGATATCGAGCATTAGCTTTTATATATCGCAGCGGAGCCAGATCGTGGATTATAGAGGTAGTTGTTCAGCGTTCGCAACATCTCTGTTTTACCTTCATGTTGTATTTAGCTTTGATTCGGAGTTTTGTATTATAATAGTTTATTTTGGTTTACTTCACTAAATTCTCATGACATGTTGGCTCCGGATTTTGGGGATGGCAGTACTGTACAAAATTGGCCTATTATATTAAGTAATTTTCTGTATATTATTATGAAATGCTTGAAATTTAAATGGGATTTTCAAAAGGAATTGCAAACATGCGGTAGTCGGCTAGCCTAGTTCCACGATTGGCGCCATCACGGCCGATTAGGATTTGGGGTCGTGACACGGACGCGATGAAGGAAAAAGACAACTCCCATAATACACTACGCGATCGTGACCCAATCTTTGTGATCGTGAAGAAGGTTTGAAACACGAGAAATCAACTATGTGAAAGAACATGGAAATAATCTGAAACTCACATGAGCCGCTCGGGACCCCGTCCGAACATATTGACATGTATCTTATTATAACACGGACCTAATCAGCGCCTAAAATCACGCATAACAACATAAAAACCATGAATCGCACCTCAAATCGAACTTAATAAACTTTTGAACTTTCAACTTCCAAAACTTGTGTTGAACCATATCAAACCAACCCTGAATGACCCCGAAATTTACACACAAGTTCTAAATAACATAACAAATCTATTCTAATTGTCGGAACCACAATCCAAACTCGGCATCTTTAAATTCAACTCTCAATCAAACTTTTGAACATTTCAAACCTTCAAATTGCCAACTTTCGCCAAATAGTGTTGAAACCTTCTAGAAATTCCCAAACACAAATCCAAGCATACGTCCGACTATAAATCACCATCCGGACCTAACAGAATCATCAAAACTCTATTCCAGGTTTAAATACATAAAGGTCAAAGTTGGTTAACTCTTCCAACTTAACGCTTCCTGGTTCATAATCCCGAAACACCTAAAACCAAAACCGGTGATGCACGCAAGTCATAATATATCATATAAAGCTACTTAAGATTTCAAACAGCTGAACGGAATGCAAATACTCAAAATGACCGTTTGGGTCGTCACAAACGTACAACAAGAATTACCGCGAGGCACCACACCTCGTAACCACAAATCCTATGCCACAATTTCGAATCTTACACGCATAGCACCTCGTGCACGCATTATCATTAACTTCTCATGGAAAAGTCCATGTGCTAGCATGTACATTGTATTATTGTCAAATGCCAAATAAAATATTCAAGAGGTTTATTTGAATACAATAAGTTGTAATAACAATCTTGAATAAAGTAAGGCGTCAAATGAGATAATGAGTTTATTTTATAAAACAAATAAAGTAAAATAAAGTAATATTTATATAAAATAGAGTATCAAATGAGTTTATTTTAGAAATCAAAGGTAAACTAAAATAGCATTTTTAAATTAAGAAAAACATCAGATAAGTTAACGAATTAAATATAGAATTTGTTAAATCAAGGCTTGATCACAACTTTATGTAAAGTAAAACATAAAATAGGGTATCGAGTTTAATTTGAGAACCTAATTAAAGTAAAATATGATAATCATTAAAAAATAGCAAAGCACCGAGTGAGATAACGAGTTCTATCTTAAGAGCCACACAAAATAAAGCATGCTAATAATTCTTTTATGTAAAACTATTATGTTACCAACAACTCAACAGAGTATGAGATAATGGCTTCACGCAAGTAAATTCATCTTAAAACTCAATTCACCAAGTAACACAGAGGCACAGGTTGGCACATTAAAGAAACACAGCAAATCACGTAGAATACATGACTCATATAAGAAGTCACAATCATTCCCACACAAAAATAACAACAAATAACCAAATACAAGTAAGATGATTTAAGGAAAAACAATAACCATTCAAATCAACAAGCCTTCAAATATAGATTGTACAACAAAATCACACCGAGGTACCACTCCTCATATCCACATTTCACAATTCAAAACATTTTCTTATGCCACCCTGCACGCTTACAGATACTATTGATAAATTTTTTCCTATAATAGCTACACGCACTTTAGCCCCCTTATGTCGTTGATGGCTTCAAGCAATTACCTTACTAGTAACACGCACATAAATCCCACCTTATGTTGTCGCATTCACATTAATCCCTATCCTTATACCTCCACATACGCATTAATATCACAACACAATAATCAACTCGCACCACACATGCCCATATGCCACAACACTACCAAATCAACAATAACAAGGTTACCACATCACATAGCCCATGTCTCAACCACAATGTATACAAGAATATCAATAATAACAAAATGAATGAGAAACAACTCGACAAGGTAAGAAATTCCAACAACCAATATTAACATGGGAGTACGACAATTAAATCAGCACGTGAATTACAATAACACAATGAGATGGAAGAATGAGTTCACAATGAAAGACATAACAAGTAATAACGACTCCAAATAAGCATAAATCAAAAATAGCAGAGATAAATGTAATAATTATGTCAAATAAGAATAACTCAACGATGAGAGAGACAGTACGTAACAAGTACCAATAACTCAACAATATGAGAGATAACATGTAACAATATTTTCCAATAAGAATAACTCAACAAGGGAAAAGATAACAATAAATTCAATTATGGATAATCAACTACGGAAGAGATAACATGGCAATAAAAGAGGCAATAACTTCAATTTAAGTATTTAAGAGGATATTTGGAAAATATAGGGTAGAGCATGAACAATCAACTTCAAATAAGACATGTAAGGGTAAATTTCGCCATGGAGGAAATAACATGTTAAGACAACTACATTTTAATTTAAATAAGAACTTAAGAGTTTAAATTGGTCAAATTTCCACATATAAGTCGTGTTCACACTCATCACCTCGTGTACACGTCTTTCACATAGTTCAAATAGTGGAAACAAACTAATCCCTACGAGGTAGTTTCCCCACACAACATTGGCAAGATACTCACCTCAAAATCCCTAAATCAATACTCTAAAACAGCTTTCCCTTTATTTCACCTTCCCTGGGCTGAAATCTAACCAAAATCAACTCAATAATATCAAATAATGCAAGAGAAACCAATTCTAACAATTAAAGCAATGATCTTTATATAATTCCTCAAAAGTCAATCCCTGGACCACCCGGTCAAAATCTGGATCCAAGGGTAGATTTCGACTACCCATAACCCCACGAGTCCATACGTGTGTTTTTTTTCAAAATCCGAGTCCAACTAAAATCTCAAGACTCAAATTCTCATTTTTCAAAACATAGACAAAGTTTCTCAAAATTTAACTTTGATTCTCATACTTTTGATGTTAAAACTGACATATAATCATGAAAAATAGTTGAAAACTGAACGAAATCACTTACCTAATGATTGTAGATGAAAATCCCTCTTCAAAATTTCCTCATACCGAGTCTAGGGTTCAAAGATGTGAAAGTGACACTAAAAATCCCGTTTTATCAGATTTTTGTCCAGGCGCAGGTGTTGCAAATGCGATTGCAAACCCCGCAAAAGCAAGGAAATTATCGCAAAAGCAAAACCCCTCCCATCATGTTGTCATCGCAAATGCGACGAATAGTTCGCAATTGAGATCATGGCACACTTTGCAAATGCGAACCAGCTCACCCAGGACACACCATCGCAAATGCGAACACCAGGTTCGCAAATAAGAACCTAGAAGACTTAGCCTAATATCGCTAATGCGACATATATTTCGCAAATGCAAGACTTGCAATACCTGATCACACCAACGATTTCTAAAACTCTTCCAAACATTCCAAAATGCGTCTGAAACTCACCCGAGCCTTCGGGGCTCCAAACCAAACATCAACAAAAGTCTAAAAATATAACACGAACTCGCCCACATGATCAAATTATCAAAATAACATCGAAATCATGAATCGGACCTCAAAACACATGAATTCAACATGAAACTCAAGAAATTCTAAAAACACAATTGTGCATCTGATTCCTATCAAATCAACTCGGAATGATGCCAAATAATTAATACAACTTCCAAATGATAAAACAGACCAATTCCAAGTTCCGAAGCGTAAATCCAAACATGATAGCTATGAAATCAACCTACGGTCAAACTTATCAAATTCTAAGCCTTTAAATTGCCAGCTTTCGGCAAAACAACATAAAGCAACCTACAGACCTTTGAATTTGATTCCGGACATATGCCCAAGTCAAAAATCACTATACGAACCTATTGGAACCATCAAAATACCGTTCCGTAGTCGTTTCCAGAAAAGTCAAACCTTAGTCAACATTTTCAACTTAAGCTTCTAATGTGAGAATCACTCATCCATATTTATCCCGACACATCCAAAATTCAAATACGACCATGCTCGCAAGTCATAATACAAAATATGAAGCCACTTAAGACCTCGAAACACTGAACGGAACCTTAAAGCTCAAAACGACCGGTCAGATCGTTACATTCTCCCCCTCGTAAACAAAGTTCGTCCTCAATCACGCCAAGAGTCTTTCCCAAGCCACCAAATCACTGTATAATCTCAGCATGCACATACACATGGATTGATCCTACGTCACCTCAATCAACAAAAGCCCGACAACACCATCTCAACAGCAGATTATTCCTTCCACTCTTGCCAATTAGATTTAGAATCAAATTTCAACATCTACCAAGAGCCCTATTACCGCACAAGCACAATGTAAAGTCTTCATCTAGCTACAACAGGTCATGCATACGCTAACAAGGTATAACAACACGCCATAACACATAATTCATATGCCCATAACATCAACTCTGACCACAAAATGGAAAAACAGACTCATATCAACTAAAACATTGTTCCAAACCTTGACAATGCTAAAAATAATATAAGAAGGACGCGAAACTCATAACCACTCACTTGCTCAACAAGGCACATCGAGCGTCGCCGGGGCACATACGTTGCAATCCAAACCTAACATGCACAACTCGAATATGATTGAATATGAAAAGATGAAAACATGATAGAGTTGTCAAACAAGTCGTCAAATCCAAGAGTATTACCACAAAACACCGGTAATGCATCATCACACCAAGGAACCAGTTACCTTTATTACTATGCTGACCCCAACACCACCAAGCTGACCTATTTCTTCGAATCCTTCTCTACTTTCCTTCAAGTTAACACTTCTCTTTGCCGGTACACTACGATTCTAAAATAAATCTCACCACAAGAGAACCTAACATGAACCACGTTGTCCGAAAGCCTATAAACCATTATATTTCCTCTGAAGAACCCAATAATGTCGCAACCAAAATACCCACTCTGAAGAGACCTTTTGTGAATCTGATGTTATTTGTCTAACCTCTTTGATACAGAAATAAAGAACTAATAATGATATAGAAATACAACAAGTCTCAGCACTATCCCATGAAAATTTCAGATCATAGCCATATACAACTCCGGGGAAGCCTTCAATACCACTTATATATACCTCATACCAAAACTGATATGATACATGACCATGCAATCTGATTGTCGATATAGACTCTCCCACTTGGAGCGTCGTAAGACATAACATCTGATGATCCACAATACCAACCTTCATAAGCCTGTATAACATTAATCATAAGATACCTCAAATCATCTAATAATCTCAAATCTATCCTCGTGACAGCTAAATCCGCTTCCTCAGGTGACTTGAATGATAACATGTACCTTCCAATGAATAAGGGTCCCATACCAAAACACATAACCTCTAATACCACCGACTATCCTCAAAATCAATTCTCCCATGACCCTACAAGATCACAACAACTAGGAAATCAATTAAATCCTCCCAAGATTGTACTCACCAACCAGATACAAGAACCCACTGCATCCTACACGTGAATAACTAAAAGATCTGCCAAAACATCCACGTCCTCTGTCTGGGAAACAGACCGAGACAGTGATCAAGCATCGATACCCCCTCATAGCTCATCCGCAGCAACACAAACCATTGGTGCATAGCTGATACCGAGTGCGAGACAACCTATATGAGTCGATGCAAAGGGATGTAAGATATGGCCACAACCCCAATTTCTCTCCATAGGATATCGTGATGACACCTAATCTCTAAGATTAGGTGAGCCTAACACTTTACTGAATTAAATGAAATAATTTAACAACAACAAAAATTAAACATAAATCATATATTTCTTTATAAATCCAACAATCCCAAAATGGTACAATATCCCAAAATCGGTAGTACAAGTCATTAGCTTCACTAAGTTCACTTGGAAATTTCTAAGTACAACTATTCCAAAATAGAAATAAATTGTACAAAATAAACTTTAGAAGGTGTCACGACCCCAAATCTAAGCCAGTCGTGATGGCGCCTATCATGGAACTACGCCAGCCAAAACTACACTCAAATCGTAATAAGCTTCCATTTACATATTTACTTAACTGATAACCCGTAAGGATTTCTTTTAAATATTTTTAAAGTAGTTAAAGCTATATTGAATATTAAATACAACCCCCGAGATCCCGAAGTCACATGTCATGAGCATCTACAGAAAATATACAAATAAAAAAAAATAAACTCTATAAAGTAAACAGGAGGGAGAGTAGGACTGCGGACGCGTGCAGCTACCTCGCAAATCTCTGAAAAACCTCTGGAACAGATACCCATCTCACTCCACCTTAACACGTGGATCTGCACACAAGGTGCAGGGAATAATGTGAGTACGCCAACTCAGTAGTAATGAAAATAAATCAAATCAGAGTAGTAAGAAACACATAAATCAACTCATTATTTCACAATAAGCACAACCTTTCTTTCCAACAATGTATGCATTAAATCATCACGCTTAAAAGCCGATTTCAGTAAAATCATTTGAAAATATACTTGCCAATAGTTTCAACATAACTTTCAAGAATTTTAGTGTAAAAATGATAAAAAGTCATAAAAATCCCCTCGGGAAAAACATATTTCATAAGTTCAGAGTGAAAGTGGTAAAATCATAAGTAGCCCCTCGGGCAAAAACATGTATCCGAAACTGCCCCTCGGGCATGCCTCATAGTCACTCAAAATCAGTCCCTCAGGCATACCTCACAATCACTCATAATCATCTCCTCGGGAATACCTCACAGTCACTCATGCCTCCCAATCTCTCGTCACTCGGCACTCGCACTCAGTAGGTACATGCGCTCATTGGGGGGGGGTGTACAGACTCCGAAGGGGCTCCATCAGCCCAAGCGCTAATATCAAGCCACCTCGTGGCGTATCATATCCTCACAATCAGGCCCTCGGCCTCACTCAGTCAGAAACTCTCAAAAGCCCCTCGGGCGTATCAGTAAAATGGGGTACTCGACCCAAAATATCATTTTATATCACAAAATAGTGTAAACAAGGTTGAGTTTAGAAATTAGTTAAACATAACATGACTGAGTGTAAATCATAAATCAACAGTGAGGAAATAGTAGTAAAAAGCCCCCTAGGGGTCTAAACAAGTCGGCACGAACCCCAAACATCAATTTAACATATGATTTAGAGTAAAAATACACAACTCAATAGTTGTCGTGGAGAGGACCAAGTCCAACCCAAAAATCAGTGTACGCCACATACTCGTCATCCGACATGTGTGTCATTCTAAAAATAGTGAGAAATACGAAGTCCGGGGTTTCATACCCTCATGACAACATTTATTGCCATTACTTACCTCTACCGGGCCACAATACTAATCCGCGATGCTCTTTCCCCTCAAATCGGCTCTTGATTGCTCCGAATCTAACCAAAACCAGATTAACATCATCAACATACGCTAACGGAGCAAAACCCAATCGGAAACTATCAATTTAGACACAATTCTCGAAATTCGACCAAACCCGAGCCCCGAGCCCACGTCTCAGAATCCGATAAAAATTACATCACAAGAACCCTTATCTTCCCACGAGTCCGTACATACCAAGAACATCAAAATCAAACCACAATTACCCACTCAAATTACCAAAAGAAATTTCCAAATTTTTCCTCCCATTTTTCCCAAATTCTCTACTTAATTCCTCAAATTGCATGGTGAAAATCAAGACAAATTCATGAAATTAAACCAAAAATGAATCCCACTGAAAATCTCGACCAAAATCTCCTTCCCCCGAGCTCTCAAATGGAAAAATTCGTTATGGCCAAGAACCCCCGAAATTAGAACTTAAACTGCCTGCCCAAACTTTTACTCTGTATGATCGCAGAAAAATACATGCGATGGAGAAGAACAAAATGTTGCCCAACCAAACTGACCCTATGCAATCGTAGAAACACCTATACAATCGCGGAAGAAAACTCCTCAAAGCAATTTGATCGCGACCAGCTCTAGGTGATTGCATAGAGCAACTCCATCACCTCATTGCCACTCGTGCCCACACAGTGTGATCGCAACAAGCCTAACGCGACTGCATTGTTCTGCCTCCTCCCACTACACGATCGCGGACCATACATTGCGATTGCATATCACAATTTATTCTTCCCCACCAACCAACCATATGCGATCGCAGCCTCACCATTGCGATCGTATACAAGGAAACCAGATCAAGAAAACCCAGCAGCAATAGTAGTCCTTTTAAGGCCAAACACACTCTGTTAACCACCCAAAATACACCCGAGGCTCCCGGGACATCAAACAAACCTACCAACACACCCCATAACATCACTCAAACTTAATAGAGCCTTCGAAACACCAAAAGCGACGCAAAAACACCAAAACTACATCAAATTCAAGCCTATGAACTTTAAAACTTCTAAATTTCGCCGATGATGCCGAAACCAACCAAAACACATCTGATTGGCCTGAAAATTTGCACACATATCCAAAATGACATTACGAACTTGTTCCAACTTCTAGAATTCTATCCTGACCCTGATAACCTATTTTCCACTGCCGACCAGAAATCGCCAAAAACTAACTTTCGCCAATTCAAGTCTAATTCTACTCCGGACATCAAAACCCCATTACGAACACACTCCTAAGTCCCAAATCACCTAACGAAGCTATTCAAGCCATAAAATCCACATTCCGAGGTCGTTTACCAATAAGTCAACTCCCAGATGACTTTTTCAACTATCAAGCCAAGTTAAGAGACTAAGTGTCTCATTTCTCTCCAAAAATTGCTCCGAACCCGAGCCAACCAATATAACATAACATAATGAAGCTGAACCACATTTAATGAAGCAGAAACGGGGGCAACGGGGCTAACTCTCAAAATGACCGGTCGGGTCATTACAGAAGGTGACTCCGAGGCCTACGAACGCGAATGCAGGTATACCTTGAAGTCGCCGCAACAATATATGATCAGCTATCTAATGATCAACAAATTTTGAAGTACCTGGATCTACAAAAAAATGTGCAAAAAATGCAGCATGAGTACACCATAGCAGTACCCAGTAAGTATCAATACACCTACATGTACAAGTATAATGTGAAACTAATAGGGAACATTATCAATATAAATCTAAGCATGGTAAAACGACAACAATACTTCCAATAGAAAACTAGAAGCAACAATTATCAACATGGAGCAAACAGGTAATGACGTCGTAGAGTAAGCTGAATACAATCCAGGTACAGAGATACCAAGTAAGGAAAAATAGGTAGCAACCAAATAAACAACCGCTTTTACACAAGATTTATACAAGAATCTTCCCGAGGTACCACACCTGATCACCACAAATCGTGGGTCCAAAATCACGAACCCTAATCACTTGGAATTTTGTGCCGACATTACAAATCACAATCGCATGGACAACTCACGTGTTGCACGACAACTCATGTTCCAATATTATTAATTACTCATACCTGCACGAACAACTCACATGCTAAGGGAGTGACAATATCTCATATCCACACGGACAAGTCAAGTTGCCAGTAATAACAATAACTCATAAATGCACGGACAACTCACGTGCCAATAGTACAACTCTCACACAAAAGGCAAGTACACGAGACTACATATAAATGATCAATAGACATCAGGGTTCATCTTCTTGAACCGATATGAGAGGTTAATTATGTGTATTCTTGTGCAAGTGTTCTATCACAACTCGAGTCAACAAGTGAGAACAGAGGCAACAAATAACACAAAGGAAACAACACTACCAAGCATAAAATGCATGACTCACACAAGGTAGGCACAGCACTACACAAATATCGGCAATAACAATGTCGACGGGCCATCATAAGTTAACAAAAATCATCCCGACATAGCCCCTTTGTCTCGCCACGTGCGCAAAAATAAAGTAACTACCCGCCTTGTCTTGCTGCATGCGCATAATAATATTTCCTCCTTGTCTCGCCACATGCACAAACACGCATGCACACACACACACATACACACACACACACACAAACATATATATATATATATAGCTCACCTTTTCATGACGCATGTGCAAATATAAATAATAACAATAGCACGGAGAACTCATGGGCGAACACCCCGACAATCCTTTCAACAATATCACGTGTGCCAAAAACATAACAACACAATATAACAATTCGCACTGCATGTGCCCATGTGCCACAACATTTCCTTAAAACGATTCCAATACCACAACCACACATATACTTCGGCTCAATGACACTAAGTATAACAACAACAATAATGGAGTATGTCAAGTGATCAACACAAGAATCTTTAAACACAAAGAATGGAAGAATGAGCTCACAATGAAAGACGTAACAAGAAATAATGGTTTCAAACAAGAATAACTCAACAATGTGAGAGATAATGTATAAAAGTGATATCAAATACGAGTAACTCAATAAGGATAGGGATAACATGTAACAATGATTCCAAATAAGTAACAACTCGACGAAAAGACAGATAATATGTAACAATGATTAAAAATAAGGACAAGTCAACAATGGAAGGGATAACAATAACTTCAATTAATTTTAAGTAATTACATAAGAGATAGCAATACAATAAAAGAGGTAACAATTCAATTAAGGCATATAAGAGTATATTTGGAAACAAGGGTAGAGCATAAATGAATCGACTTCAAATAAGAGACGTAAGGGTAAATTTAGCAACAAAAGATATAACATGATAAGACAACCTCATTTTTAATTTACATAAGAACCTAAGCTAAGCCAGTCAAATTTCCACATATAAGTCGTGGACACACTCGTCACCTCGTGTATACATTTTTCACGTAGTTCAAATAGTACAAACAAACCAATCCCTACGGGGTAGTTCCCCCACACAACGTTAGGCAAGATACATACCTCAAAAGCCCTGAATCAAAACTCGAAAATAACTTTTCCTTTATAATTCACCTTCGTTCGACTCAAATCTATCTACTATCGACTCAATAATATCAAATAATTTAAGAGAAATCAATTCCAATAATTAAAGCATGATATTTTTATACAATTGCTCAAAAGTGAACAAAAGTCAACCCCGAGCCTGCCCAGTCAAAATTCGGGTCCAATGGTAGGTTCCGACTACCCTTGACCCGACGAGTTCATATATGTGATTTCAAAATCGGAATCCAAATCGACTCTCAAAACTCAAATTCTTATTTTTTTCAAAAACTTGACAAAGTTTCACAAATTCTCACTTTGATTCACATGATTTTGATGTTAAAATCTAAGATATGTTGATGGAATATGATTAGAAATAGGTCATAATCACTTACCCAAATTTTGTAGATGAAAATACCTCTTCAAAATCACCCCTTACCGAGTCTAGGGTTCCACAATATGAAAATGAGACCAAAAATCCCGTCAAACAGCTTTTTGCCCAGTCACAGGTGTCGCAAATGCAACCTGGGGTTCACAAATGCGAACCCCACAAATGAGAATAAACCATTGCAAAAGTGAAGTCCCTCACACTCTTGTTGTCATCACAAACGAGATGATTAGCTCGTAATTGCGAACTATGGACTTCCGCAAAAGCAATCAAAGTGATCGCAAATGCGTCCAATTCCCAGCCCGGGCCAGTATTTCCAATGGGATAGGGAGTTCGCAAATGCAAACTCTTCAAGACACAGTGCTCTCACAAATGCGATGATGAAGCTCGCAAATGCAACCTATTTCTCACAAAATGCAAGATCTGAGCACCAGCAAAAATTTGAACATCCTAAATGCGTTTGAAACTCACCGAGCCCTCGAGACTCCAAACCAAACATCAACACATGTCTAAAAATATAACACAAACTCCCTCGCGTGATCAGATCATCAAAATAACATCCGAAATCATGAATATGACCTCAAAACACATGAATCCAACATGGAACTCAAGAACTTCTAAAAACACAATTACGCATCTGCTTCCGATCAAATCAACTCGAAATGAAGCCAAACTTTGCATTTAGGTTCCAAATGACAAAACGGATCTTTCCGAGTCACGAATCAGATATCTATAAAGTCAACCTACGATCAAACTTATCAAAATTCTAAGCCTTTAAATTACCAACTTTCGACTAAACAACACAAATCAACCTACTGACCTCCAAATTTTATTTCGGGCACACTCGCAAGTCCAAAATCCCGATACGGACCTATCAGAGCCATCAAAATACCATTGTAGGGTCGTTTTCACAAAAGTCAAACTTTAGTCAACATTTAGAACTTAAGCTTCTAAAGTAAGAATCACTCATCCAGATTCATTCTGAACCATCTGAAAATCAAATTCGACTATATAAGCAAGTAATAATACATTATTTGGGGTTCTGAAACAGTCGATTGTAATAATAATACCCAACAAGGAGTCGAGATCGAATCCACGGGGAGCTTGGAGGGGATTAGTGGTATATATTTGAGTTGAGCTAGTGAATTATCTCGATTTCACTTCCACAAATGTTTTTTTGATTTTACTTCTAAAATTATACTAAGGATTGAAATTCTAAAATATGAAACTAGAGAATAATTATTTTGTTGTTTCTTTTCAAGTATGTAAAAAGACTAGGGTTGTGACTTCCACCTGGGTGTTTGCCTAGCAGGTTGTAAATTTTAAAGATTGTTTTGTTGGTATGGGTGTATTATAGTAATCAACACTCAATACCTCTCGGTAAGGGAGTGGTTTTTCCCAATTTGGCTTTATCAAGTCCAAATGGGTATTGAATAAAATAATTGATAAAATGCTCAAGTCAGGTTTTACTACCTATAGATTCAATCCTTTAATTGGGACTATCAATCTCTTGATTTCATCCCAAATTCTTGTTAGCCAAGTTTCGTAGACTAAGTTTCTCCTTCTCAAGAAGAGACTAAGTCAAATAGGCATGAACTAATGTTTGCAATCATTAATTCTACAATTATAAGCAATAACAAGGCTAAATAATAAACACCCAACCATAAACAAACCATAAATCGAACACCCATTATGTTCACGCGCTAGGAAGAAAATAAAGAAGAAAAGATGATAAAACTCATATGTAAGATTAATAAATGAAAATCCAATGTGAAATTACCAATATAAGCTAAAATTGTCTAAAAGGGTAAAGAAAAACGGCTACAGAACTGCTGATTTTCAAAACTTGACCTGATTTTGGTAAAGAAGACTATTTATACACAGCTGGAATGTTTGCACTAACATTCCCTTTAGAAGGTTCTGCGGCCGCACAATTCTATGTGCGGCGCACTTTTCTTCAACTCTTGACAGGAGTGGATTCTGCAGCCGCACAATTCAGGATTGCGGTCGCATCGTTGATTTCTGCGGCCGTACAATTATAGTGCGGTCCGCATTTCTTGGTGGGCTGGAAATTGATCTCTCTGAACTGTGACTTATGCGGCCGCACACTTACTGTGCGGTCCACACTTTTCACTGAGTCTCTATAGATTTTCATTCACATTCTGCGGCCGCAGATAGAGTTCTGCGGTCCGCACTTCAACTTTTGTGCCGGATTTTTGTCCTTGTTCAGATCACTCCTTCTTGAGTTGGATTTCATCGTAGTCGCTCATTTTTCTAAAACTCCTGGAAGTAAGGATATTTCATCAGTTTTTGGGAACGCCTTTAAACATTTTTGAACTAAAACGAAAGTCAAAAGGCATTAATAAGTAGTCAAAATCTACACTTATCAACTCCCCCAAACTTAAATGTTTGCTTGTCCTCAAGCAAATAAAGTAATTCCTACCTCCACAAGATAAGAGATATTTTAGCTAGTCTATGGTGAATCAGACACACATCAATTGGCATCAATAATTACCCACAACACTTATGAATTATCAACAAGGCAATGAGTTGAAGTTTTAAGCACCAATATTTCTAATGTGACACTTGAGCATCAAGAGTTGACTTTACTTATCAAGGAAGTTCGCTCTTTCATGTAGGTCACTGTGGATCCCAAACTCTTCCTCCTCCACTCTCTAAGAATATCTCACTTACGAATGTAGCACTCAATTCAAGGATTTGTGAAAAGTTCGCTCATCTCTCTCAAAAGAATGTCACAAGTACGGCTCTAAGTACCATATGTTTTCCCCTCATGTAAATCACCACTAATATAAGTTCACTCAATTTGAAATCATGTAGAGATTTTTGGAATGAAATGAAGGCTTTTGGACTAAGGTAGGAAATGTTGGTTTAGACGGGTTTATCTTTCCTTAAGCACTCCATTTTATCTTTTTGGCGCATGCTTTGCCGACTCTTTGAATCATTTTATTTTTCTTTAGTGGAACTAGAGAGACTTGACATCACTCTTTCTTGGTCATGATATTCATTTTATCCTTCTTTTTTTTCTCCATGCTTTGCACATTTTCTTTTCTTTGAATCTCTTCAACTCTTCAATTTATTCACTTTCCTTTTTTGTATTTCTTTTAAACTTTCTTTATTTTACTTTGCCTTTCCTTTTCTTTAATTATTTTCTCTTTTTGTACCTTGATACAACTTTAGAACTCCTCGTCTCTCCCCCCAAAATTATGTTTTAGCCAATTGTTTCTCACGAGTGTTAAGGAAAGCTCGGACCAAGAGAGGGTCACTACAAAACGGGTAAAGGCTTGTAACATGGTTATCAAATGAGAAAGGTTTTAGGATCAAAAGGATTGACTAGGGATAACATCATTAGTGGGCCATGGAAAATTTCAAAAAACGGGTCAAGGAGAGCCTACAATCACTTTTCAAGCCAAGCAAAACTTAAATTCGCCTAGAAACACATTCGGGGCAAGTTCAAGACCATTCGCACGGGTATTTGGACTTGCAACATAATATCTCACCTACTCATACAACTAGATTGTTAAAGAGTATAGAGTTGAGGGCCCACAACAATCATATTCAAGATTGAAAATACTAATGGTTCAACTAAACCACTCCATGATTGCTTAAGTCAACACAAGAGTCAAAAGATCACAAACTAGAGCTATTTCTTTCCAGGAACTTATTTTTAATCATAAGCATGTAGTTAAGTATGTTGGTACTAGTCAAACATGCTTGACTTTATTATTCATTATTACTATTGCTCTTACCTAAACATCAAAAACGGACTCAATCCCTTAAGAAGGTTGTCACACCATCCATCGTTGGGAAGAGTCACCATGTTCACACAAAAACTACATTTGGAAAGAATCGTGGTATTAACAAAACCAAAGGCTTATTGCTCATTAAACATATAAAGAAACTACTAAATTAAAAAGAAGCTATTAAAGTAAATAAGAAGCAATTAGGCTAAACATTGACTACTAAGAAAACAAAATACAGAAGTTATGGTAAACTAGTGAAACCATAAATGAATATACAAACTGAGAAAGGGAAAGAAGATATATACATCAATAGAAAGAGACGATTATGTACAAATGAAAATAAAAAGAAGAAAATATTATCAGTTATTACAGGCCAATGTCAAATGTCGAATCAAATCAAAATAGACTCCAACCCCTGAACATGAAAAAGTGTTGTCCTCACTGCTTAACAAAATCAAAATAAGGAAGGGAAAGTGTAACGACCCGGCCGGTTGTTCCGTGAGATTTACCCCCGTTTCCCCCATTTCAGCTTCATTTATGTGTGTTGGATCGGTTGGTTCGGGTTCAGAGTGGTCATGGTGAGAATTATGGCAATTAGTCTCTCAAGGTAGCCTAATAGTTGAGAAAGTCAAATGAGAGTTGTCTTATTGGTGAACGACCTAGGAATGCGGATTTTATGGCTCAAATAACTTCGTTAGGTGATTTGGGACTTAGGAGTGTGTTCTGAGTATTTTTGTGATGTCCGGTGTAGAATTAGGCTTGAATTTGCAAAAGTTAGTTTTTGGCGCTTTCTGGTTGGCAGTGGAAAATAGGCTATTGAGGTCGGAATGGAATTCCAGAAGTTGGAACAGGTTCGTAATGTCGTTTTGGATATGTCTGCAAAATTTCAGGTCAATCGGAGGTGTTTTGGTTGGTTTCAGCGTAATTAGTGAAATTTGGAAGTTTCAAAGTTCATAGGCTTGAATTTGATGTAAATTTGGTGTTTTGGTGTTTCGAAGGCTAGATTAAGTTGGAATAATGCTAGGGGGTGTGTTGATATGTTTGGTTTGGGCCCCGAGGGGCTCGGGATTGATTTCGGATGGTTGACAGGAAGCTTGGAGTGATTTTTGGTAATTTGCAGGTTGCTGGTTGTTGGTGTTTTCGCACCTGCGGAAGGGGAGCTGCAGGTGCGGTTCCACAGGAGCGGACTAGGCACCGAAGGTGCGAGTTTTGGTTGATCGGGGAGTGGTCCGCAGGTGCGAGGAGTATTTCACACCTGCGAAGTCACTGGTGCGGAAGGAGCATCGCACCTGCGAAGCCGCAGGTGCGGAGAAATTGTCGCAGGTGCAGGATTGGCCCGTTGAGTGAGTTTTTGCAGGTGCGCACCTGGGACGGCAGGTGCGGCCGATTGTTCGCAGGAGCGGAAATGGCTGGGCAGAACAGTATAAAAAGGATCCCTCCACGAAATTTCTTATTTTTCATCAATTTGCATGCGGGAGGAGTCTATTGAGGGCGATTTTGAGAGAGAAATTCAAGACTCTTCAGCAAAGGTAAGTTCTTTGGTTGTTAATCTCGTTCCTATGCTATTTTGTTAGGATTAGGCTTGAAAATTTAAGGATTTCAGTAGGAAAAAGTTGGAAAATGGGAGGAAAGAATTGAAAATTCTTTTGAGGATTTGGAATGGAAATTGTGGTCCGATTTTAGTGATTTTGGTATGAGTATAATCGTGGGAGGACGAGGTTTCTAGTGATATAAAAATTATCGGATTCCGAGATGTGGGCTCGGGGCTCGGATTTGGCCGAATTTCGAGATTCTTGTATAATTTGATAATTTTTGATTTGGTTGTGTTCCTTGAGTATATATTGATGATGTTGAACTGGTTTTGGCTAGATTCCGAGCAATCGGGAGCCAATTTGATGGGTAAAAGCATAGCGGACTAGTGTTGTGGCCCGGTAGAGATAAGTAATGGTTATAAATCTTGTCCTGAGGGTATGGAACCCCGAACTGCATTATTTTCTCACTGAATTTGGAATGGCGCACATGTCGGATGACGAATATGCGGCGCGTACTAATTTTTGGATTGGACTAGGTCCTCTCCGCGGCAACTAATGAGTTGCATATTTACTCAAAATCTTATGTTAAATTATGTTCTAAAGATTTGTGAAATATTTGGGCTATAAGCCGTGCTTGGGGCCTCGTGCCGATCTGTTTAGACCCTTTGAGGGCATTTTACTGTTGTTTTCCTTGCTACCTGTTGATGATTTTACTCAGCATCATTGTGCATACTATTTTATTGAAACTTAGCCTGATTTACACTACATGAGCATTAAAATGATGTTTTCGGGTCGAGTACCCCGTTCTACTACTTCACCCGGGGGGCTTTTTGAGTGGTACCACCGAGTGTGGCCGAGGGCCAAGTGTGATTGTGAGGATATGATAATCCACGAGGTGGCTTGATATTAGCGATCGGGCTGAAGGGGCCCCTCCGGAGTCTGTACACAACCCCAGTGAGCACGCCGAGTGCGAGTGACGAGTGATTGGGAGGCATGAGTGACTGTGAGGTGCTGAGTGAGTGTGAGGTGATGAGGCATTGTGAGGCATGCCCGAGGGGCTGATTATGAAACATGTTTTTTCCCGAGGGGCTACTATAATTTCTCTGTTTTGCATACTAAATCCTTTGTTTTAAAGTTGTTAAAAATGTGCATTCTTTAAAGAACGTTTTTTATGAAGTTGATTTTAAGACATGATGATTTCGTATATCTATGTTATACTACTGGAAAGTAAGACTGTGAATATTGTGACATGATGGCATTGATTTTATGTGTTTCTTGCTGCTCAGACCTGATTTATTTTCATTACTACTGAGTTGGCGTACTCACATTACTCCCTGCACCTTGTGTGCAGATTCAGGTGTTAGGGCAGGGTGAGCTGTTTATCTGTTCCAGAGAACCTTGGAGGTTTGCAAGGTGGCTACATGCGTCCGCAGTCCTGCTCCCTCTCTTGTTTAATATTATAGAATTTATTTTTGTTGAGTTGTATATTTATGTAGATGCTCATGACCAGTGACTCCGGGTTCTCGGAGGTTGTTTTTATTATTTAGTAAATTTTTGACTGTTTTTATAATTGTTTAAAAGAAGCTTTTATGGGAAATCAATATAGTAAAGAGGTAAATGGGAGTTTATTATGATTTGAGTAAAGTTCTGGATGGCCTAGTTCCATGATATACGCCATCATGACTAGCCTGGATTTGGGGTTGTGACATTTTGGTATCAGAGTGCAGGTTACATAGGACTCACCGGTCATGACCAGGTATAGTAGAGTCTTGCGGATTGGTACGAAGACGTCTGTACTTATCTTCGAGAGGCTGCGGAACCCTTAGGAAAAATCTCTTGTTGTACGAATCCATTGTATTCAGCCAAGAGCGTAACTCTTTAATTCCTTCCATGTATTCGAGCGCGCCTAAGAGCTCCTGGTATCAGCTGTGCATCGACGGCTTGTGGCTTCCATGGGTGAGATGTGATTTTGGCATGTTGGTAATGGGCCAGTCTGGAGGACTTGAGGCCAGATTTATTCTGTGGCTTGATTGCTAAGATTTTCGTTGTGTCGGCACATGTAATTGGGGACTTGTATGTCCGTTCGTGTTCTTATTGATGGGACTTGGTGACTAGATGCCTATGTGGTGGGTGTGAATTGATGGTTAGATGTGTTCAGACTATGAAATATGTCGAAAGGGTTGGCTGGAAATGTGGTAAGATTTATTGAGTGTTTGATTTCTGTCTCGATTTGGTATATGGCCTGAGTTGTGAGTATGTTGGAAGACCTATCATGTTGTGTAGTTGTGGAGTGAAGCGGATTTTTTTCTTGGGTTATGAGTTCTTGGTGATGTCTTTTGAGTTAATCATTTGCCCTAGTAACGTTCATGTATTTGATTGACGGTGTATTCCAGTCGTATTAGCGCTCCTTGTTATGGTATTCATTGATGGCGTCCTGGCATATTTGCGTAGCCGGGAGTAGCATACTCAGTATCTTAGGATGGCATTATAAGGATTCAGGGAGGAAAGGCTTTATGCCAATTCTCCGAGTATGAAGTTTGGCTCAGTTCAGTAGCATTATTGGGACACGTGGTGTCCGGTGAGGGTATCCATGTGGTCAGTCATATGTGGGTAGAGCTTCCAGAAGTTTGAGAGTTCTGTGACCGCCGCTCCAGTGTTAGTTCTTCCATCAGCTTCAGGTTCTTACCGCGTCTTGTGATGCCTCGAGGGTAGGCGTTGGTAGTGTTCAGATGCAGGAAGGTGTAGTGATTGCATGATAGTTTTGGTCTTCAGAAGTGTATAGAGAGATAGCAGTTGAGGCTGAGAGGGCAGGGGTATATCCTGCGAGTTGTCCTAGGGTGTGTGGTCCCTATGTAGTTCTGTAATAAGTTCTCTTCTACTAGTAAAAGATATGTTGTAATTGGAGTTTAGGTCGCTTTTGGAAGTTTGCATGACTATGTTAATGGTGGATGCGATATTTGGCAATTGACTTGAGTGTTAAATGGATTGGGTCATATAAGCTTATGAAGAATTTAGTTGAATCCCACCACAGCATAATCTGGTTTGTCTTGATCCTTGGCTTTGAGCCAAGTGGGGGAGTTCGTTATTGATAAGTTGATTACATGATTATGTGTGGTATTGGTTTCAGTTCGAGGTATAGTGGTAAATCAGTTATGACCTGCAGGTATGGGGTCTGGGAATGTCATGAGTAAGGGAAATTTCTTCGATATAGGTTGTAGTGTACTTGTTTGGGTAATTGGGTTCTATTGAATGATTTAGTGGAAATTGTAAAAGGTATAGTGTGTGCAGTGTATGAATTTGCTTGTGATTTCAAGTGAGTTGATCACTTTCCTAGTATGTTAGTATGCAACGGGTCAGGTCGATTTTGTTTAATTGGTCAGTGTGATTGAGACTTACGTTAGAGGATGTCAAGACTTGTGGTATTCTACATATCAGTATCAAGAAGGTAAAGGTAATGGCTTTAGATTCGCAAAAGTCTCTTCAGGGTAAGTTTTGTTTTCAATGTGGTGCAATTGGGGATAATTGAGGGTGTATTCAGTCGCTTATGAGCCTTAGACGGTATGGTTTTATGCTTGGGTCGCGTGTGGTGAGTCTGGGTTGCAAATTTTTGGTATTACGGCAGGAAGAAGCATCAATTTGAAGGTAAGTCAGAAGAACCTGGGTAAATAAGGTGATTTGGTAGTAAGTCGGATCGGCATGGTAAGGGATACGATTAGTTCTTTGGGTCTTCTTAAGGTGACAAGTTTTTCGGGTGTTTCTTAGCAATGCTCTTGGAGTTTTGGTGGTCTGCGTAGTTGGGTTGAGTTATAAGAGTTCATTCCTGATGGTTTGGTGTTGTGAAAATGGGATTTCGGATAGTTCCTAGTGATTTCTACCGCGGTTAAGGGTGCATATTTCTTGTGGCGTGTAGTGAGTTGTTTCTAAAGGGGGTCCAATGGAAGTTCTTGTCTAGTTGGGTACGTGGTTGCTTGTGGCTCAGGGACCATGGAGTTCTTGTGTTTTTCCTAGGTTGGCATGGCGTGTGCGATATGTTGAGTGGAGTTGAGATTTGCATATGTGAAGTCACGGTTTGGTTCTTTAAGGAAGCTCATAAATTCTTAGGCAGCATGGGCAGTTTCAGATGACTAGGTAGATGATATCACTAATGGGTGCGACTTGATGAGGGTATATATATCAGGAAGAGCAATGTGTTTGAATTAAGGGTACTTCATTGGTATCGTGGCGCCCTATTGTTGGATCGAATGTTGATATTCAAAGTTGCTTGGTGAACGGAAGAATTATAGGGGTATTCCCCATGGAATGAATGAGTATTTGGGATGTGTTATGTATTCGAACAGTGGATTTGTGAGCATATATGGTAATCCATATGTTTCATGGACTTCGAGACTGAGAGTTCTTATAAACATCATATTGTGTGGTAATGGACTATGAAGATGCGAGCTGAGCTAGTCGGATGTTAGTATGTACCATGATTCTATCATTGTGAACTTTTCGGTAAGTTGTCTATATGTTATGGGTGATCAAAGTTAATTTAGGGTCACTAGTAGGCTAATATGGGTGTGTGTTCTGCACCGGTCGGAATTGTTGGCTTTGAGTTTCTATTATTGAGAAATGTACCATTCGATTGCGATTGAGTTTATTCATGTTCTAGAGTGATCTATGAGTTACCCTTCGGTGTTGCAAGGAGTGGTGATTATTGGTTATATGCACATATGGTGCGGTTCTAATTGGGCGTTGCGGGATTGAGGCGTGTTGGTTATATACCTTCTATTTCGGGTGGCATGGTATCGTCCGATTTTTCCCGTGGTTATGGCCATGCACTTTGAGTACTTGATGTCGAATTCCGAATGGTTATTGAGTTTGGGCAAGGTGTCTTGAAATATTCCAAGTGGACCAGTGGTTGGATGAGATCGCACAGTGTAGCGGAGTTATGTAGGGGTATGACCTTTCGTATCAGATTCATGTGTTTTTATTTTTACAGTGTGTGCCAGGATGTTAGTATGATAAGGTGATGGTAATTGTTAATGGCAGGATAGTCCTCTCGTGTGGATCTTTTATATAATTTTATTTCATTGGGGAGTTGCTGATAAATGCACGAGTTGCACAGGTTTTGGCTTCGAATTGTATCGATGTGTCATGTCTTCAGGGTGATTGTGATGGATGAGTGGAGGTCATGGGACCTAGAATGAATATTTTCGGAATTTTCCACAGCATAGTTGGAAGGCTTATATCGGAAGTTGGCTTAGAAATCTGCTATAGTTCCTGTTTGGAAGGGAGAGTTTCATGTCTAGCTGATCGGGCGAATGGTTGTTAGTTCTACGTGCTTCTTTCATCATCGGCAGTATATGGAAGTGTTAGAGCGAGGCATTTCTTGATAAGAGGTAGTGTACCGGTATTGGGTTGTTCTGAGCAGTTATTGTGGCTAAAGAATTATTGCTATGAGTGTTTGAGTCACGCAGTGTATTATGTGATTTCATCTGGGTACGTATATGGCTTGATTCAGCATGTTCAGGGTTGTTCAGTTTATAGTTATGGAAATTTTGATCTTATATATCATTCCAAAAGTGGGAATTTGGTTCTAAGGTTTATGGGCCAGGATTTGGATTTCGAAATTTCAGCGGTATTATGCTATTGGACCTATATGGGATAGGGTGACATGGGATCACCCCCGGATATGTGCATGGTAAGATGTGTAACAGTTTGATAGCGTTGGAGAACAACTCTTGGCACGTTCGAGGATGAACTTATGTTTAAGTGGGGGAGGATGTAACGACCCGGCCGATCGTTCCATGAGATTTACCTCGTTTCCCCCATTTCAGCTTCATATATGTGTGTTGGATCGGTTGGTTCGGGTTCAGAGTGGTCATGGTGAGCATTGAGGCAAGTAATCTCTCAAGGTAGCCTAATAGTTGAGAAAGTCAACTGAGAGTTTACTTGTTGGTGAACGACCTCGGAATGCGGATTTTATGGCTCGGATAGCTTTGTTTGGTGATTTGGGACATAGGAGTGTGTTCTGAATATTTTTGTGATGTCCGGTGAAGAATTAGGCTTGAATTGGCGAAAGTTAGTTTTTGGCGCTTTCTGGTCGGCAGTGGAAAATAGGCTATTGAGGTCGGAATGGAATTCCGTAAATTGGAACAGGTTCGTAATGTCGTTTTGGATATGTCTGTAAAATTTCAGGTGAATCAGAGGTGTTTGGGTTGGTTTCGGCGTAGTTGGCGAAATTTAGAAGTTTCAAAGTTCATAGGCTTGAATTTGATGTAAATTTGGTGTTTTCGTGTTGTTTTTGGTGTTTCGAAGGCTCGGCTAAGTTGTAATAATGCTACGGGGTGTGTTGGTATGTTTGGTTGGGGCCCCGAGGGGCTCGGGATTGATTTCGGATGGTTGACAGGAAGTTTGGAGTGATTTTTGGAAATTTGCAGGTTGCTGGAAGCTGGTGCTTTCGCACCTGCGGAAGTGGAGCCGCAGGTGCAGTTCCGCATGAGCGGACTGCGCTCAGCAGGTGCGAGTTTTGGTTGAGTTGGGAGTGGTCCGCAGGTGCAAGGAGTTTGTCGCACCTGTGATGTCGCTGGTGCGGAAGGAGCACCACACCTGCGAAGCCGCAGGTGCGGAGAAATGGTCGCAGGTGCGGGATTGGCCCGTTGAGTGAGTTTTCGCAGGTGCGCACCTGGGACCGCAGGTGCGGGCAATTGTCCGCAGAAGCGGAAATGGCTGGGCAGAACAGTATAAAAAGGACCCCTCCGCAAAATTTTTTATTTTTCATCAATTTGCATGCGGGAGGAGTCCATTGAAGGCGATTTTGAGAGGGAAATTCAAGACTCTTCAGCAAAGGTAAGTTCTTTTGTTGTTAATCCCGTTCCTATGCTATTTATTAGGATTAGGCTTGAAAATTTAAGGATTTGAGTAGGAAAAAGTTGGAAAAATGGGAGGAAAGAATTGGAAATTCTTTTGAGGTTTTGGAATGGCAATTGTGGTCTGATTTTAGTGATTTTTGTATGAGTAGAATCGTGGGAAGGCAAGGTTTCTAGTGATGTAAAAATTATCGGATTCCGAGATGTGGGCCCGAGGCTCGGGTTTGGCCGAATTTCAAGATTCTTGTATAATTTGATAGTTTTCGATTTGGTTGTGTTCCTTGAGTATATATTGATGATGTTGAACTGGTTTTGGCTAGATTCGGAGCAATCAGGACCGATTTGAGGAGAAAAAGCATAGCGGACTAGTGTTGTGGCCCGGTAGAGGTAAGTAATGGTTATAAATCTTGTCCTGAGGGTATGGAACCCCGGACTGCATTATTTTCTCACTGAATTTGGAATGGCTCACATGTCGGATGACGAATATGTGGCGCGTATTAATTTTTGGATTGGACTAGGTCCTCTCCGCGGTGACTAATGAGTTGCATATTTACTCAAAATCTTATGTTAAATTATGTTCTAAAGATTTGTGAAATATTTGGGCTATAAGCCATGTTTGGGGCCTCGTGCCGATCAGTTTAGACACTTTGAGGGCGTTTTACTGTTGTTTTCCTCACTACCTGTTGATGATTTTACTCAGCATCATTGTGCATACTGTTTTATTGAAACTCAACCTGATTTACACTAGATAAGCATTAAAATGATGTTTTCGGGTCGAGTACCCCGTTCTACTACTTCGCCTGAGGGGCTTTTCGAATGCTACCACCGAGCGTGGCCGAGGGCCAAGAGTGATTGTGATATGATACGCCACGAGGTGGCTTGATATTAGCGCTTGGGCTGAAGGAGTCCCTCCTGAGTTTGTACACACCCCCAGTGAGCGCACCGAGTGCGAGTGACGAGTTATTGGGAGGCTTGAGTGACCGTGAGGTGCTGAGTGATTGTGAGGTACTAAAGGATTGTGAGGCATGCCCGAGGAGCTGATTATGAAACATGCTTTTGCCCGAGGGGCTACTATGATTTTCCTGCATTTATTTGCATACCAAATCCTTTGTTTTAAAGTTGTTAAAAATGTGCATTCTTTAAAGGACTTTTTTTATGAAGTTGATTTTAAGACATGATGATTTCGTATATTTATGTTATACTACTGGAAAGTAAGGCTGTGAATATTGTGACTTGATGGCATTGATTTTATGTGTTACTTGCTGCTCAGACCTGATTTATAATCATTACTACTGAGTTGGTGTACTCACATTACTCCATGCACCTTGTGTGCAGATTCAGGTGTTAGGGCAGGGTGAGTTGTCTATCTATTCCAGAGATCCTTGGAGGTTTTCAAGGTGGTTGCATGCGTCCGTAGTCCTACTCCCTCACTTGTTTAATATTATTGAATTTATTTTCGTTGAGTTGTATATTTATGTAGATGCTCATGACCAGTGACTCCGGGTTCTCGGGGGTTGTTTTTATTATTTAGTAAAATTTTGACTGTTTTTATAATTGTTTAAAGGAAACTTTTATGGGAAATCAATATAGTAAAGAGGTAAATGGGAGTTTATTATGATTTAAGTGAAGCTATGGTTGGCCTAGTTCCATGATAGGTGCCATCACGACTGGCCTGGATTTGGGGTCGTCACAGAAAGGGTAGAGAGGACTCCCTATGTGGTCTCAGTGTCCATAGCAGCATCACCTTCACCAGGGTACTCCAATTGAAGCTCACCATTCTCTGCTCGGGGAGTAGCTAGGTTGGTGAACATCTGTAGTACCGCCTCAGCAGTGTGGGCAGCAAGGTCTGGCTCGTTAGACTGGTCAGCTGGTGCTACTGGTGCCGATGGTGCTGCTGGGTCTGCTGGTACTAATAGATTTGTCTCCATCAGTAAGTGAAATGGAAGATCACCAGCTGTTGTTATCTTGGTCACCTCTCTTCTCAACTTGTCAACTGATTTCCTTGAAGCCTGGGATTTTCTCATCTTCTTCACCTATTTCCCTAGCTCTTCTATTTCTCCTCGATTTTCCACCAAAGTGTCCATAATAGTCTTCTGATTCTCCAAAATATTTTCCAAAGTTTCCTCTACTGACAGAGGAACCTGGGGTGTTGGGGTGGAAGCCTGTGTTGCAACAACACTAGATAGGTCAGATAGCTTTGCAATAGTTGTCTGCATCCAGTTGTTGAGACTCGCTAGTGTCTGGGAGACTCGCAGCGCAGAGAGTAGATAAGTGGAGGTGGAAGGCACTGATACTGATGGGCTTGACGATGGAGGTGGATTCATGGCAGTTGTCTCAGTGGAAGGCCCGGCTGCTATGGAAGGCATGGAAGTTGTAGAAGGCATAGCAGCTATCGCAGCCCTTTTCCTCATGAAATCGGACTTTGACATGTGACAACTCTTTTAAGGAAGAGATTAAAAGAGAAGTGTGACACCCCATGTTTTCGTATGTGAAAGTACGCCATAAGTAAATTGATGAAACCTCGGAAATGAGATGTTACATCTCGCATTTTTGTACATTAAAGTTTCGTCTTAAGTTAATCGATGTAAGTCCGGGATTGAGATTATTTTGAGATTATAAATAGTTTTTTATTTTAAACAAGTGATTAGTAAATTCGTGAAGGTGAGAGGGTAAGCAAATCGAAGAAAATGAGTTCCGTCGATGTCTGTCATTTTGATATAAAATATGGTCCAAGATACAATGCCCAGTATTTATGGACTAGTACCATACAAAGTACCATACGACCATGATAGTAAGGTATATAAAGTGTGTTAAAAGTAAGTAGTATTTTAAGTAATGTGAGATAATTCTTAATTATGTGGATATTTGGTTAATTATTGATTTGAGTGGGAAGTTAACAAATTAATTAAAAGTTTGAGGATAATTATTTAAGTAAAATCTTGGATAAGTATTAGGGGGAGTCACGTGAGATTATGGAATGTGGTAGCCAAAGAGGTCTTGAAAAATAACTCTTAAATCACTTAATAAGGTGGCAAAAACTGAAAGATGTTTGGTGGCCAAATCATTCCCTAAAGTGGGGCCCACACCCAAAAGACCAAAGAGAGCTCTTAATCTCATTTTTTAATCTCTACAATTCAAAGATAGCTTCAGTAAAGATAAGGTTGCAATAGTAATGTGATTTACTTCAATAATTCATATGAAGATACTATTATGTAATGGCAGCGTGAGTTTGCAAATTCCAAAGGAGCACGGTACAATCTTTCTCAAGAATATCATATAGATTTTTCCCTACTTCGATCTGTCGTCACGTGTTTTCACAAAAGACATGTGTTAGAGGAATTGTTAAGAGAATCGGTTCAGGTATGTTAAGGCTAAACCTTTCCTTCATTTTGGCATGATCCAATAACTACATGAGTTTGATAGCGAGGCATGAAGAGAAGTTTGTATTCCTGAACTTATGTACATTATCCTAGTCTCAAAAATTAAGGTATTTTCCCTTATCAGGACTTTATATTCAATTAAATATTCTCTTCTTCCAGTCAAGAGAGCAGAGGGTCTATATATATACAGTATTACAGTATTTTCACCACCATCGAGCTATAATTGATGGACAGGCCCCTATTGGGCAACCTCAGATCAGATGGTAAGTTATATACCGAGCCTCCTATAGCCGAGCGCGTATGAGCGAGCCCAAAATGGCCGAGATACAGAGCCTAGTATGGTTGAGCGCCTATGAGCGAGCCTACTACGACAGAGCAGTTACATATACCAAGCCTTATAAGGCCGGACAGCTATTTTACTTACGATATTGAGAGAGTTGAGTCAGTATCAGCAGGTAAGCATATCTTTAGATTATCTTTGACTCCAGTTACTTTCAGATATTATATTGTCAATTCAGTTTTAGCTTTCAATTATTTATTGCCTTACATACTCGATACATTATTTTGTACTGACGTCCTTTTTTTTTGTGGGGACGCTGCATTTCATGCAGGCAGATTTAGACAGACACACTGATAGACCTCCTCAGTAGGTGTTTCCTGAGTTCAGCTTGATCGGTAATCTCCATGTCCTTTGGAGTTGCCAGGTCTGGAGTTTTGTGTACATCTCGTGTATATATGTATATCTATTATGAGAAGGTCGGGGCCCTGTTCCAATGACAGTACATCAATCGGTAGAGGCTTGTAGACATATCCTGTCAGTTAGTGCAGTATGTTGGTCTTGTAGGCCTTGTATGTATATTTGGTTTGTTTGTCAGCTATAGTAATTATGACGGCCTTATGGGGCCAGCTTTATATTGATGTTTAGTCAGCGTTAGTTTTCGTTCAGTTTTATATTTTTCTTCGCAAATGGTCTTTCCATATGGCCCATGGCCAAAGTATGACATTATATGTTCAGAGTCTCTTAGTGGCAAGTTGGTACGCAAAGATAGGTGAGGCACTGGGTGTTGGTCTCTCCCCCCCCACTGGGTGTTGGTCTCTCCCCCCCCCCCCTCCTCTCAGTTTCGGGGCGTGACAAGAAGAGTCGTCACCTAATAATTTTTAAGGTGCGTTAAGGCACCTATTATGAAAATAACTATGTTTTAACTAGTTTGCGTTACCAAAGATCGGGTAAGGGCTCAAATTACCTCGAAGAGAAGGTGTTAGGAACTCTTCGAGGTCCACAACTGTGGGTCCCGGGCGAACTCAAGATTATGTGGATTAGGCTAAGTGATCAAACAATAATCGAAGAGTTTCATTATAACACAATGAGAATATGTACAACTCTTAAAGACTACTAGGATACAGCTATGACGGTCTATATTAAATGACAAAGTGTATAAAATAAAGGGGGTCCTAAGTGTTTTAGCCTAAAGGATCACCCCGTGCAACATAAATAATACTTCTCAAATCCTTTATGTAGGAGTTGCTCGTATTATTCAGCGGGCACAAACTATCATCTCCTAGTACTCGATTATTATGTTGAAGTTGTTACCCAAAGCATTTTAATTCAGTTCTAAGTCGTGTCTTATGTGTGCACTACCCGTCCCATGCCTATGGTCCAGGAGGCATTGGACCTACTATTTGGGTGGTTGTAGACTTTCCTTAGGTTGCTCAAAATGATAAAACTAAGCGACATTCTAAATAGATAAGACTTCAGGTAAAGACAATTGAAGGCTCAAGTTAACCTCCACAGATAACACAAATGCACACGAGCAAATTCAAATTATAGGCAGTAGACAATTTTAGAATTAAGACAAATTAGAGTCATTAAGTCCTATAGACATGGCTTCTATGTGATTTTGATTTCAAGCATACAGGCAGTGATGTTGTTTTAGAACAGCGAATTTGCAGATTATAGGTACTACTAACCCTATAGGCATGATCTCTAAATTGTTTGCGCAAAGGTAGTAAAATCATTTTAAAGGTCAAAATTACCCGCGGTTGATTTACTGGCATACTTTCTAGGCGAGTAACAATATCCTATATGCAGGATTTCTAAGAGTTGGCAACTGAAACTAGTTCTATAACACTTCATCCCTATAGGCATATTTTGTAGGTGAGAAATGTGATAAAAATAGCAATAATAGTAGCTATTTAACAAGTTACAGTCATATATACATGATATCTAGATGAATATTAATAGGAGCAGGTCGATAACATTTAACGCGATCCTATAGGCATTATATATACCACATGTCAATAGAGCAAATTGAGCAAATAACCAATGATGTTGCAATACAATAGGCAGCTATTAACGTGAAGGAGTGGAGTATGTGAACAAGTGAAATATTCAGGTCCTATAGCCATGATCTCTAACAAATACATAGAAACAGGGAATATTGAGCAAAATGAAACATTTAGATCCTATAGGCATGTTTCTTCCCTTTCATGCAAGCATTAGAATATACATGTTTCCCCAATTTCACTAACACCCCAATTTTTTGTTTACAAACTATTACAAGCCCAAGAAGAAATGTAAATAAGCCTTGGTATTACATCATTGAAATAAATACAGGCCCCATAAGTAGAGTAGGCCCAAGAAGAGATAACCCAGGACTCTCTGGGCCTTCAACAGGCTCACTCTTCAGACAAACAGCTGACACAGATCCAGGTGCACCCTAAGAATCAGAGTATGTCAACTAAAAGGTTCAATCTCAACCTGGATCCATAACAGGCCCAAATGGAGGACTCACTTACCCACTTGTTGCAAAAATTAACCAAACAAATGACGAAATACTCTTAAATCCACACACTTAATTCTTAAAGCTATAATTAACAACAAATCTAACAAGGACATATAGGTTGTGTTACATGAGATATTGGCAAGAGCACTAGACATACATAAGGTGGTTCATGCTATGTTCAAAATGACAAGATCAAATAACTACTTCTAATAGAGTTTCAAAGCAAAGCATAGTTCAGCAATAGCCTAAAAAACTTCAGACAATTCACAGAAGAATCTAACAAAGTCATAGGTAGGGCAAGAGGATGGAGTTTTCACATGAAAGTGTCTACCATAGAAGAACCTAATGAAAATAGCATAACTAATAGGTTGATGGACATGGTCTACACAATCCTTAATTGAGTATGAAAAGTATTGAACATGCTAAATACAAGTCATAGCACAGTACCAGAATTCATAGTAGGCAAGGATACACCAAGGTCTAGATTACACATAGAAAAAAGTTGGATATTGCATTTTTGCTTTGTAGGATTTAGGCAGTACTAGTGAAGATAGATCACACTTAAAATTTTACAAACAGCAAGGAAGTATATTGGGCTAAACATTGAGACAATATGGTCACATGGAATGATCATGGGTCAATTTGTATAGAAATAGTAGGTTATGCATTAAGGATTCAGCAGAAAGAGACTCCTTAAGGCAAATTCTAGGCAGGAACTAGTTCCCTAGGAGTTCAAGTACAAATTTCAAGGTAAGGCATGAAAAGGGACTCATAACAAATAGTCGATAAACGAATACATGAACTTGATAGTCTCAAACAAGCATAATAGTCAGAAAATCTTCCATATTGAACACACTAAATGAATATACAGAGACTTATATAGATTCTGATGAAGAATTATTGCAGAATTTAAAAAAACAAGGTCGATATAGTGTCATATTGGTTCGTAAGAGTTCAAATAAAATACATATTTAGAAGCATGAACACAATAAAGGACAAACATAATTGTGAGGGATTGAACACTAACCAACTTGCAGATTCAACAACAAATAAAAGATAATCACCAAGTTCCAGTAACAAAGTAGGAGCAACAGCAAAAGAACTCCAAACCCTAGCGTGTCAGAGTTCACAGGAGCTTCGAACGAGCCCCGAGCAGTGCTCGCACTAGGAAGGTAGATAGAGAGACCTTTGTTGGCCTAGGCTTTCAGCTGGACAAGAGCAATAGATTCAGAATATAGAGAACAAGTGAGAGTGAGAGAACAGTGATTAATGTCCGTTCTAGGGGAGTTGGGGGAAGGGTTTTTATAATGGAAGAAATTGAACAAACAAACATGGAAAACATTCAATCAAACACAAATATGGAAAGAAAATATCACATATAATCAATAATAGAACCGACAAAGGAGAAATAAAAATTTCAAACCCTAGTTGAGTCCAATGGTCGTGAATCTGGTAGGAAATGTAAGAATCGTTCATTGTAGAGCATATAAAGATGAAACATCAGCCAGATCTTCACAAAATTAGAGCCAAATCAGGCCCGTCTTGAAAGATAGCATTTACCAATATTAGGTAATTACTATGTAACACCACGAACGCGTGAGTAGTAGAAGAATATGGCAAGAGAATTATGAAAGTATTCCATATTGGGGCCGGATGTAAGGACCCGTAAAAATTCTCTTATTTAAAAATAGTACCGAACAAAGTCCCCGAGTTGTTTTATTGTGGAAATCTTTGAAACAGACCTGAACAGAGTAAAAAATACCCCGAGACTTGAAGAATGTGATTTTCTAGAAAATAGGTGCTATGCGACGCACTATGCGATCGCACAGCGTGTATGCGGACCGAGTAATGGTCGCATACCAAGGCAGAGTACTGCCCCATTTGAAGTCGATTATGCGGTCCAGTATGCGATCACACAACGTGTATGCGGACCGCACAATTGGTCGCATATCTGGGCAGTGTGTTTTAGATTTTTGGCCCATCTTGAGGGCCATTATGCGGTCAGATATGCGAACCGCATGTCAGGAATGCGATCCCATTCCTGACCGCATTCTTGTTTTGGGCCCTATTTTTCTAATTTTTGAAACCAGACCCCAGTTCATTTAAAACACCCCTCCCCTTCATTTTAACCATTTTCTGAACAAAACTGGAGAGAGGGGAGAGAGGGTTCTTAAGGGAGAAAGCCTCATCTTTACCAATTGGATTTTCAAAGTCAATAGGGCCTAGAAATTTCGAGTAATTATCTTCTTCTTCATTCCAACAGGTAAGAATCCCCAAACCCTTTTCATTAATTTTCCGATTTTGAACAAAAGAGGGACTCCCATGAATTGATTCTTGAAAATATAAGTTTATACCTTGCATGCATGTTCATTAATGTCCATAATCTAGTAAGAGGAAGTGGGTTGGGGTAAGGTTCACAAATAAGGGGTTGGAAATCTAAGGGGGAGTCATATAGCAGTTGATAAATGCTTAAAAAGGGTTCAAATAGTATGCATGGCTCTTGATTCTGAGTTGAATATGTTTAATTGTGAACTAGATTAACAGTACTAGTCGGTCCAATGATTCGTGAGTAAAAGTTAAAAAGAAATTTTAACCCCAGATATGTATGGTTAACTTTAACCTTCGTAGAATCATCTTGTTGGGTTCGAGTATGTGGTATTTGTACCTTGTTTGGGAATATGTAAATTGACTGTTCAAACGTGCTAAGACATGAGACTTTATTCTCTGATTCTTCCTGGTTGATTGTCATGCTACTGTGATGTATGAAGTTGTAAATGGTGCTTGATGGGAAATGAACGAAATATTGATAATATGCTCAAATGTGGTAATGTGTAAAATAGTTGAAAGCCACACGTGGAAAGTAATGAAAAAAGGTATCGTGAAACAATGTAACTGAATTGAGCGAATGTGGCAACTCCATGTTCATGAAATTTCTACTAGATAAGTGTTATGGTGCCTTGGGCCCAAATAAATGAGTCATTGATATGAACTTGTATTCCTTCAATTGGTGATTCTTATGATGAAATTGTTTGTGATTGTGCTTTGAATTAAAATTTGTCAGGCAGGGTCGGGTTGCGCGCCGCAACACAAAGTAATAAGGATGATGAGTTGTGGTGATAAGGGTGGCCGAGGTAATAAGTATGAAATGTGATCGATATCACTATTGAAATGAAAAACTGTGAGCTCTTGAATATGATGATGTTGAAAGGAAAAAAGGAGAGATTGTGCACCTTGTTAGATTTTGGTTGTTTCCTTCCACGTGCATTGATTAATTGGTTCTATTGTTGTTCCTTATTTGTGTATTGCTTGATTGTACTTGGGATAAATTTTGTTCATACATACTAGTACTATCTAACGTCCCTTTTGTTTGTCGGTGGCGCTACATCTTTTATATGGATGTAGGTGGATCCATAGCAGGTTGTTCAGCTCGCCGTTAGTGGTGCTTTCTCCTCATCCTTTTCAGCTGTACTGGTGAGCCCCATTTCCTCTCGGGGCCATGTGTAGTTCGGGCCTTCTCCTTTTTGAGTGTATTATGTATTGTAATGTATAGCCGGGGCCTTGTTGCCGGCATGTATTGTATAAGTTCCTAGTACTCTTAGAGGCTCCGTAGACACTATGTGGGTGTATATGTATATTTTGGGCAGTGGTTGTGTGTGTTTGTAATCGTGGTCCGTATCAGAAAGTGGCGTAGCTATATGTATAAATTGGACTTAATGTGATATCCACACACTTTTAAGCTTATCTCACTATTTCACATAAATAATGTATGTTATAAACATGGGGAAATGCATTGGGTAGGAAAGGAAAATCAGGTCCGCTCGACTGGGGGTCACCCGATCGAGTGTCGGTCGCGTCCCTCGATTTTGGTGCGTGACAAACTTGATATCAAAGCCTAAGGTTTTAAAAGTGTCCTAGGATGTCTCGGAGCCGTGTCTAGTAGAGTCCTTCTTATCGGTGTGTTGTCGACCACATCTATAATTTGGGGGCTACATGGACATTTAGGAAACACCCTTTTTATTGTTACTCCGTGTCGTGCGGTGAAGTGGAAAGTGAGAATATTCTTGCCTAACTTGTGCTCTGTTCCAAAATTTTCAGTAATGGCACCAAGGAAGAGAGCTCGACTCGGCCTAGAGGTCAATGCCGCCCCAAGTGTGGCCATAACTTCTGTACCTGATGGTGTGGGTGGGAGCGAATCCCCGACCTTGAATCCATCTGGCCTACCTATTCTAGATCAGAGTGTCCCTATTCATGCTACGGCGGAGGGTGCTACTACCCCTCCCGCCGATATTCCTGATTCTTCCTCTGTTCCAGCTCCAGGTCCCAGTACTTTCGATGGGGACCTCAGGGGAGCTATTCATATGTTGACCCAGTTAGTGGCCGCTCAGGCCCAGAGATCTCATGCTGCCCCTGCATCCTCTAGCGAACAGGGAGATTCCGCCAGTTCCATATTCAACTATTTTTTGCGGTTGGCCCCTCCAGAATTCTCAGGTATTGATCCAGAGGCCGATCCGCATGACTTTTTAGATGAAATGTACAAGACGCTTCGGGTTATGAACGCCACAGAGACAGAGGGGGTTGAATTAGCATCTTACAGGCTGAGGGGAGCAACGTATTCCTGGTTCGAGATGTGGGAGGAGTCCCGTGGGAAGGGAAGTCCTCCGGCGAGATGGGATGAGTTCGTTGATGCTTTTATGGATCACTTCTTTCCTGCCTAGACTATGGCAGCCCATACTACGAATTTTGAGGTTCTCAAGCAGGTTAATATAAGTGTGTGGGAGTACCACATGGAGTTCGTGAGGTTGTCCAAGTACGCTCCTCAGTTGGTATCGACTATGGATGCCAGAGTTCGACGGTTTGTTCAGGGCCTCAGTCCCATGGTTGTGAATGAAGCCGCTACAGCTGCATTGCACTCAGACATGAATTATGTTAAGATAGTGAGGTTCGCCCAGGCCACGGAGGCTAGAAAATTGAAGATAAGGTCGGAGAGGGAGAATATTAGCAGGGCCCGGTCAGTGGGCCACTCAGGGAGTTCAGTTGGAGGAGGGAGACCGGTTCAGGGGAGAGGGCCATCAGGGCCATCCCAGTCTTATACTCAGTCCTCATCCAGTGCACTACCATCAGTGCCTCGTTATCAGCAGAGCAGTCACTGGGGGCCAAGATCAGGTAGTAGGAGACCCCATCAGTCCGGTCGTCCAGGAGGGAGGTTCCAGCAGCAGAGGAGGGCTCTGTGCCCTAAGGGCGGGAGGTTCCATACCGAGTCTTGTTACCTGGATATCCCCATATGCTACGGGTGTGGGGTGAGAGGTCATATTCAGCGGGATTGTCGTGCGCCTAGTCAGGGCATGGGTAGTGTTTTTGCTCAGCCTTCCGGTTCTTCGGTCGCCGCATCTTCAGTACGTCCTCCAGTTCCAGCAGGACGTGGTACAGTTAGAGGTGGGGCTCGTGATAGAGGTGCGCCCAGCCGGTTCTATTCTTGAGTGGTCGCCAGAGTGCGGAGGTTTCCCCAGATGTTGTTACAGGTATTCTGACTGTCCAAGCCCTTAATTGTTATGATCTTATTGACTCGGGGTCCTCCTTGTCCTATGTTACCCCATTTATTGCTTCAGGTTTTGGGATAGAACCCGAACAGCTTCATGAGCCATTCTCGGTGTCGACTCCGGTTGGTGATTCTATTACAGCTGTGCGATTCTATAGGGATTGTGTTGTCACGGTGTGCGGTCGAGATACCACAGCCGATTTAGATGTTATCATGGGGATGGATTATTTTTACTCGTGCTTTGCTAAACTCGACTGCCGAACCAGAATTATGAGATTAGAGTTTCCTAACGAGTCAATTATTGAGTGGAAAGGGAATGGTGTGGTGCCGAAGGGTAGGTTTATTTCCTACCTTAAGGCTATGATTAAAAAGGGGTGTATTTATCGCTTGGTCCGAGTTGCGGACACCACTTCAGAAGTATCCGCCCCCGAGTCCGTTCCAGTCGTGAATAAGTTTCTTGAAGTGTTTCCGGAAGAGCTTCCAGGCTCCGCCAGATAGGGAGATTAATTTTGGGATTGATGTATTTCCAGATACGCAACCAATATCTATTCCACCGTACAGAATGGCGCCGGCAAAGTTGAGGGAGTTAAAGGAGCAGTTGAAAGACTTATTAGAGAAGGGGTTCATTCAGCCTAGTGTGTCGCCGTGGGGCGCTCCGGTTCTTTTCGTCAGAAAGAAGGATGGGCCGCTTCGGATGTGTTTTGATTATCAGCAGCTCAACAAAGTCACTATCAAAAACAAGTATCCACTACCTCGGATAGATGATTTGTTCGACCAATTGCAGGGCGCGAGCTTCTTCTCCAAAATTGATTTATGGTCGGGATATCACCAGTTCAAGATCAGAGAACAGGATATTCCTAAGACCGCCTTCAGAACTCGTTATGGCCATTTTAATTCTTGGTAATGTCCTTTGGACTGACCAATGCTCCAGCGGCTTTCATGGATCTTATGAATCGGGTTTTCAAACCATTTCTGGATTCCTTCATGATTGTTTTTATTGATGACATCCTTGTCTACTCGTGCAGTCGGGAGGACCATGCTAATCACCTCAGGACGATTTGGCGGACTCTTCATCAGCACCAACTGTATCCTATGTTTTCAAAATGTGAATTTTGGTTAGAGTCAATCACATTTTTGGGTCATGTTGTTTCCAGAGAAGGGATTAAGGTTGACCCCCATAAGATCACAGCAGTGAAGGATTGGCCTAGACCAACGACCCCGACAGAGATTCGCAGTTTCTTGGGTTTAGCCGGGTATTATCGGAGGTTTGTTGAGGGGTTCTCTACCCTTGCCTCCCCATTGACTAAATTGACGCAGAAGGCAACTAAGTTCCAATGGTCTGATGCTTGTGAAAAAAGCTTTTAGGAATTGAAATCAAGATTGACTTCAGCATCGGTATTAACTTTTCCAGAAGGCACAGAGGGATTTGTGGTTTATTATGATGCTTCAAGGGTTGGTTTAGGATGCATGTTGATGCAACACGGGAAGGTTATAGCCTATGCTTCCAAGCAACTCAAGAATCACGAGAAGAATTATCAGACGCATGATTTAGAACTCGCGGCAGTTGTGTTTGCATTAAAGATCTGGCGGCATTATTTGTATGGCGTCCATGTGGACGTGTTCTCAGACCACAAGAGTCTCCAATATTTGTTCAGGCAGAAGGAGTTAAATTTAAGGCAGCGGTGATGGTTAGAATTGCTTAAGGATTATGATATGAACATTTTGTACCACCCAGGGAAAGCAAATGTAGTGGCCGACGCTCTCAGTCGGAAGTCTATGGGTAGTCTAGTCCATTTGGAGGAAGATCAGAGGCCGTTGGCTTGGGAGGTTTGTCAGTTGGCTAGTCTGGGGGTCTGTCTCTCGACCTCAGACGAACGGAAAGTCATGGTGCATAATGGGGCGGAATCATCGCTTGTAGCGGAAGTCAAGGAGAAGCAGTTTATTTATCCAACATTGGCGCAATTGAAGGAGGCAGTTTTGAATGGCAAGATCTCGGCATTTTTGCTAGGGAGCGAAGATGGTGTTTTGCGGTGCCAGGGAAGGTTATGTGTTCTCGATGTGGATAATCTTTGGGAGAGGGTGATGGCGGAAGCTCATTCAGGTATTCCGTGCACCCAGGATCCACGAAAATGTATCAATATCTCTGGGAAATTTATTGGTGGAGCGGTATGAAAAGAGGTGTGGCGGACTTTGTATCTAAATGTCCAAATTGTTAGCAGGTGAAGGCCGAGCATCAGAGGCCTGGTGGGTTAACTCAGCTTATGGATATTCCAATGTGGAAATAGGAAATAATCAACATGGATTTAGTGGTAGGGCTACCTCGCACTCAGCGTAAGTTCGACTCGATTTGGGTGATAGTGGACCGACTCACGAAATCAGCTCACTTATTTCCAGTCAAGTCCACCGATACTGCAGAACAGTATGGTCAGTTGTATACCAAGGAAATAGTCAAGCTTCACGGTACTCCAGTTTCCATTATATCAGACCGAGGGGCCCAGTTCACAGCTACTTTTTGGAGGAATTTTCAGCAAGGCTTGGGTACTCAGGTAAATCTCAGCACAGCTTTCCACCCCCAGACTGATGGTCAGGCAGAGTGAACTATTCAGACGCTTGAATATATGTTACGGGCTTGTGTATTGGACTTCAAGGGTAGTTGGGATGACCATTTACCACTTATCAAATTTGCTTACAATAACAGCTTTCACGCTAGTATTCAGATGGCCCCATTTGAGGCATTGTACGGAAGGAGGTGTAGATCTTCGATTGGGTTGTTTGAGGTTGGTGAAGCAGAGTTGTTAGGGCCAAATCTTGTGCACCAAGCATTGGAAAAAGTCAGAGTCATTCAGGAGAGGATGAAAACCGCCCAGAGCCGTCAAAAGTCCTATGCAAACGTTCGCCGAAGAGAATTGGAATTCCAAGTTGATGATTGGGTATTCTTGAAGTTATCTCCCATGAAGGGAGTGATACGGTTTCGAAAAAAGGGTAAATTGAGCCCAAGGTATATCGGGCCATGTCGGATTGCTCAAAGAATAGGACAAGTGGCTTATCGGTTGGAATTACCCCATGAAATTGTCATTAGTGCACCCGGTGTTCCACGTGTCCATGTTGAAGAAAGTGGTTGGAGATCCATCAGTCATCGTACCAGTCGAGACCATTGAGATTAATGAAGAATTATCATATGAGGAGGTTCCGGTTGCTATTCTTGATAGATAAGTCCGTAGATTGAGGAACAAAGAAATTGCTTCAGTTAAAATATTGTGGCAAAGTCAGCGCGTTGAGGAAGCCACGTGGGAGGCGAAAAATGAGATGAAAGAAAGATATCCCCACTTATTTGAATAAGTCTAGTAGTGATGTCAAAACCCTCTCCTATAACTCTACCCTCGATTTTGTGCAAAAGCACCCTATCTTCCCCTAGTGCCTTATTGTTGTAATTTCCCAATGTGTGCTAAAACCGGACTCGCTGTTCTATTTGAGGTAAATGAATGTTTTGCGAAACATATGTGCTAGGTGAGTAATTAATGGTAGAATAGGTTGGTAGTAATTAATTGAAATGAATATAGTATATTGAAGTGATGCAATGTGAACCATGAACAAGTTTGTGGTATAAGAGGAAAGAACTATGTGTAGTTGACAAAATGGTTGAATGTCTGCAAATTGTTGGAGTAACAACGTTGTGTGTGAGTTATTTGGTGATTAAAACTGTGTAATGGTGCTTGGAAATATGTCTTGGGGGTTCTCTGTCAGGAAGATAGGCCCAATTGCAGAGGGAACTCTGGCGAAATTTTCCCAGAGTTGTAGAAATCTAGAAGTTGCATATCACGCCTTCAAAATGAAATGATTTCCGAAACCCTCATTCAAGGATGAATAATTTTAAGGGGGGAGGATGTAAGGACCCGTAAAAATTCTCTTGTTTAAAAATAGTACCGAACAAAGTCCCCGAGTTGTTTTATTGTGGGAATCTTTGAAACAGACCTGAACTGAGTAAAAAGTACCCCGAGACTTGAAGAATGTGATTTTCCAGAAAATAGGTGCTATGCGACGCACTATGCGATCGCACAGCGTGTATGTGGACCGCACAATGGTCGCATACCTAGGTAGAGTACTGCCCCATTTGAAGTCAACTATGCAGTCCAGCATGCGATCGCACAACGTGTATGCGGACCGCACAATTGGTCGCATACCTAGGCAGTGTGTTCTGGATTTTTGGCCCATCTTGAGGGCCATTATGCGGTCAGATCTGCGAACCACATGTCAGGAATGCGATCACATTCCTGACCACATTCTTGTGTTGGGCCCTATTTTTCTAATTTTTGAAACCCGACCCCAGTTCATTTAAAACACCCCTCCCCTTCATTTTAACCATTTTCTAAACAAAACTAGAGAAAAGGGAGAGAGGGTTCTTAAGGGAGAAAGCCACATTTTTACCAGTTGGATTTTCAAAGTCACTCGGGCCTGGAAATTTCGAGTAATCATCTTCTTATTCATTCCAACAGGTAATAATCCCCAAACCCTTTTCATTAATTTTCCGATTTTGAACAAAAGGGGGAATCCCATGAATTGATTCTTGAAAATATAAGTTTATACCTTGCATGAAATGTTCATTAATGTCCATAATCTAGTAAGAGGAAGCGGGTTGGGGTAAGGTTCATAAATGAGGGGTTGGAAATCTAAGGGGGAGTCATATAGCAGTTGATAAATGCTTAAAAAGGGTTCAGATTATATGCATGGCTCTCGATTCTGAGTTAAATATGTTTAATTGTGAACTAGATTAACGGTACTAGTCAGTCCGGTGATTTGTGAGTAAAAGTTAAAAAGGAATTTCGACCCCAGGTATGTATGGCTAACTTTAACCTTCGTAGAATCCTTTTGTTGGGTTCGAGTATGTGGTATGTGTACCTTGTTTGGAAATATGTGAATTGACTGTTCAAAGGTGCTAAGACGTGAGACTTTATTCTCTGATTCTTCCTGGTTGATTGTCATGCTACTGTTCTGTATGAAGTTGTAAAAGGTTCTTGATGGTCAATGAACGAAAGACTGATAATGTGCTCAAATGTGGGAATGTGTAAAATAGTTGAAAGCCACACGTGGAAAGTAATGAAAAAGGGTATTGTGAAACAATGTAACTGAATTGAGCGAATGTGGAAACTCCGTGTTCATGAAATTTCTACTTGATAAGTGTTATGGTGCCTTGGGCCCAAATAAATGAGTCATTGATATGAACTTGTATTCCTTCAATTGGTGATTCTTGTGATGAAATTGTTTGTGATTGTGCTATGAATTAAAATTTGCCAGGCGGGGTCAGGTTGCGCGCCGCAACACGAAGTAATAAGGATGATGGGTTGTGGTGATAAGGGTGGCCGAGGTAATAAGGGTGACCGAGGTAATAAGGATGAAATGTGATCGATATCACTATTGAAATGAAAAACTATGAGCTCTTGAATATGATGATGTTGAAAGGGAAAAAGGAGAGATTGTGCATCTTGTTTGATTTTGGTTGTTTCCTTCCACATGCATTGATTAATTGGTTCTATTGTTGTTCCTTATTTGTGTATTGCTTGATTCTACTTAGGATAAAGTTTTTTCAAACATACTAGTACTATTCCACTGTTCTAACGTCCCTTTTGTTTGTCGGGGGCGCTACATCTTTTATATGGATGTAAGTGGATCCATAGCAGGTTGCTCACCTCGCCGTTAGTTGTGCTTTCTCCTCATCCTTTTCAGCTGTACTAGTGAGCCCCATTTCCTCTCGGGGTTATGTGTAGATCGGGCCTTCTCCTTTTTGAGTGTATTATGTATTGTAAGGTATAGTCGGGGCCTTGTTGCCGGCATGTATTGTATAAGTTCCTAGTACTCTTAGAGGCTCCGTAGACACTACGTGGGTGTATATGTATATTTTGGGCAGTGGTCGTATGTGTTTGTAATCGTGGTCCGTATCAGAAAGTGGCGTATCTATATGTATAAATTGGACTTAATGTGATATGCACGCACTTTTAAGCTTATCTCGCCATTTCACATAAATAATGTATGTTATAAACACGGGGAAACGCATTGGGTAGGAAAGGCAAATCAGGTCCGCTCGACTAGGGGTCACCCGGTCGAGTGCCGGTCGCGTCCCTCGATTTTGGGGCGTGACACCGGATTTGGAGAAGATTGAAGATCCGGCTAGGGTTTCTAAAGGGGGAGTGTTTGAGATGTTCAAAGGGCGGCGGAATAGGGGAAATAGTCTCTAGGGTTATAGGTTTAGTGGATTTAAAAGGGAGATGAGGCAGGTCATAAAAATGGGTCTCGTCCAGTTATAGAGAAGGGGTCGTTCGGTTTGTTCTTAAAGGGATTGGCCATGTATTTGGGTCTTTTTGGTCCGAAAATTTGCTCAAAATTGGGCCAGATTTTAAAATAAGATATTAAAGGAAAATAATTCAATGAAATAGTTAACCAAAAATATAAAAAAAATGTTATTTATGCAATTTAATAATTTAAAACAATAGTATAAGATTATAAAAAATGAAGAAAATCATTTTGACCTTGAATAAAATAACAAACGCAATAAATTGTAAAATATAGGCTATTATTGTAAGGTTGTATAAATAGCCTTAAAATGCTAATATAATTATATGAAAATAAAGTAAAAAATATTTAATACATACATATGAACGCAAATAATAATTTTCATGATTGACTCATCAGAAAATAATTTAAAGGAATAATTAGTAAATATTCAAGTAATTTAAATGTAAGAAAATTAATTTTAAAGCTCTAAAAATTGGGGGAAATTATAAAAACTGCTTGTATAAATCTTATAAATTAAATAATGATGTAAAATGACATTTTGAAAGTATACATACTATTTGAAAAAATGTGGGAGTAAAATTGGATATAACAGTTGCCCCTCTTTACCCG
Organism: Nicotiana knightiana; assembly: GCA_005239525.1. Classification (NCBI taxonomy): domain Eukaryota; kingdom Viridiplantae; phylum Streptophyta; class Magnoliopsida; order Solanales; family Solanaceae; genus Nicotiana; species Nicotiana knightiana. The sequence goes on along the minus strand of ML429290.1, from coordinate 32,956 downwards.
GGAATGATGAAAGAGTTGTCGGGTAAAGAAAATGATGACCAATTTTTGCCGAATTGAGTGGAACTGATGTGATTTTAAAAATAGCGTTGAACCTTGGTTCCTGAGTTGCCTACATATCCCTGGTGTTACAGGAATCAGGACGCGTATAGTTCTGGATCCAATGGTGAACGAAACCGATAGAGTTTTTATAAGTGTGATTGTACGTTTCGAAAAGGATATTTTGGGTGGGATAGTATTGTAAGCGGAGTCAGGAATGCGAAATGAACGTTGCGGGTGTATCATGAGGCAGATATTTGAACGGTCATAGACTAAAATACAGGCAATGTCAGTAACGTTCAAGGTAGTCAAAGGATGTGAACGTTGTGAACGGAAACCGGAGCGAAGATTGCTCCTTTTTGTAGAATAATTACCTCCCGAGTTACCTGAAAAACTAAAAACATGGTGCACACAAACATATATAGGTTATTTAAACATGAGGCAGATTCCCTTTAGAATATGAAGATTGTCTTTGGACAATGAGGATGATGTCCTTAGACCATGACGTCCTGGGCCATGAAGCGTCTGTTAGGGGATTCGCATGCCATGAAATGGTATCCTCGGGCCACGAGGATGGTGCCTTCGGACTATGATGCCTTCATAAAAAATGGTGATGTTTCAGCCTATGAGATGCAGATATATGCTACTTAGTCATGTGCAAGGATGAGACAATACAAGGCTTAGTCTTGTATGAGACGAGGGCAGTGCTTAGCCCGATGTGAAGAAGGGAGACAATGCTTAGTCTTACTCAAGAAAAGGCAGTGCTTTTCCTTATGCAGTGTAGTGGAAACAATATTTTAGTCTCATATAAGGAAAGAAGACAATGCTTAGTCTCTGACAAGGAAAGGCAATTCTTAGCCTTATGCGATGGTGAGGGAAGTGTTTAGCCATATACAAAGAAAGGGAATGCTTCGCTTTGTGCAACTATAGAGGCAATGCTTAGCCTCATTCAAGGAATGGAGACAATGCTTAGTTTCATGCAAAGAAAGGCAGTGCTTAGCCTTATGCAATTATGGAGTCAATGCTTAGCCTTATGCAAGGAATGGATACAATGCTTAGTATTATGCAAAGAAAGGAAATGCTTATCCTTATGCAATTATGGAGGCAATGCTTAGCCTCATACAAGAAAAGGAGATAATGCTTAGTCTCATGCAAGGAAAGGCAGTGCTTAGACTTATGCAATTCTGGAGGCAATGCTTAACCTCATAAAAAATAGAGACAGTGCTTAGTCTTATGCTAAGGAAGGGAGACAAGAAAAGGCAGTGCTTAGCCTTATGCAAGAAAAGAGATAAGTGACGGTGAGAGAGTGAAGTATTTCTTAGCTATATGTTTTTGCGTTTGGTAACTTGTCGTCATAAAGGTAGCGATTTGTTGTGCGTATGTATTTGTGAATATTGTTGTTTTATTGTGCCTGAATTCAAAGAAAAATTGTGAGTTTTGCTAGGGAAGGTTGGTTCGTGCCCTTGACTCCTTGTTTTGCCTTCACTCTTGTCTTGATGTCCTATTTGTGTTACTCTAGGTAACATCTGGCTGTCATAAAAACAATGTTTCAAAAAATATGTATGCATTTGACAAATTATTTGCAAAAATATAGTTGTTTGAAATGTATTTGAAGTATGTGAGATCAAATAATTTAGATGTACCGGTGATTGTGACCTATTTAGAGACATTGCGACCTCCTTCCTTTAGAAGTTTAAGGGTCCTCCTCAAAATTCTGCCCCAGTTTAAATCCATACTTCTGACAATACTTTTGGTTGTTCCACATATGACGAAGTCGGCTGAACTTGCAATCTTGCCGCATTTTCTAATCATGGGAAAATGAATATTTTGTTAAGATGTGATCGAACCACAGGGCTGCCTACGTATCCCCTCTTAAATGGGAATTAGGTCAAGCTGTAGTTTAGTTACATCAAATGAAGAAATGTAAACATCCTAAACATAGTATCTCTTCATTGTGTCTGAGTTGATAGGTTTTGGCCAAATCCGTCCGTCCATTTCTGCAAGTATACGTGCTCATCCTGTTAGTACTCCATGAACCATGTAGGGACCCTGTCGGTTGGGTGAAAACTTCCCCTTGGCTTCATCTTGATGTGGGAAGATTTGATTTAGCACCAATTGCCCCGGTGTGAATTGCCTTGGTCTGAACTTTTTATTGAAAGTTCTTGCCATCCTATTCTAGTAGAGTTGACCGTGACATACCACATTCATTGACCGTGACATACCGCATTCATTCTTTTCCCATCAATGAGAGCTAGTTGTTTGTATCAACTCTGTACCCATTCTGCGTCGATGAGCTCAGCTTCTTGTATAATTCTTAAAGAAGGGATTTCTACTTCGGCAGGATAACTGCTACAGTTCCATAAACCAATAGGTAAAGAGTTTCCCTAGTTGATGAGCGAACTGCGGTACTGCCACGACCTCAAATATAAGCCAGTCGTGATGGCGCCTATAGTGGAACTAAGCCAGCCAAAACAACACTCAAATCGTAATAAGCTTCCATTTACATCTTTACTAAACTGATGACCTGTAAGGGTTTCTTTTAAACATTTTTAAAACAGTTAAAGCTATACCGAATATTAAATACAACCCCCGAGATCCCGGAGTCATTGGTCATGAGCATCTACGAAAAATATATAAATCGAAAAAAAATAAACTCTATAAAGTAAGAAGGAGGGAGAGCAGGACTGCGGGCGCGTGCAGCCACCTCGAAAATCTCCGAAAAACCTCTGGAAAAGATACACAGCTCACTCCGCCCTAACACCTGGATCTGCACACAAGGTGCAGGGAGTAATGTGAGTATGCCAACTCAGTAGTAATGAAAATAAATCAAGTCAGAGTAGTAGGAAACACATAAATCAAATCATCATTCCACAATAAGCACAACCTTTCTTTCCAACAATGTATACATAAAATCATCACGCTTAAAAGTCGATTTTAGAAAAACCATTTGGAATATACTTGCCAATAGTTTCAATATAACTTTCAAGGAGCTTAGTGTAAAAATAATAAAAAGTCATAAAAAGCCCCTCGGGCAAAACATATCATAAGTTCAGAGTGAAAGTGGTAAAATCATAAGTAGCCCCTCGGGCAAACACATGTATCAGAAACTGCCCCTCGGGCATGCCTCACAGTCACTCATAATCAGCCCATCGGTCATACCTCACAGTCACTCATAATCAGCCCCTCGGGCATACCTCACAGTTACTCATGCCTCCCAATCTCTCGTTAGTCGGCACTCGGCACTCGGCACTCGCACTCAGTAGGTACATGCGCTCACTAGGGGTGTGTACAGACTCCGGAGGGGTTCCTTCAGCCCAAGCACTAATATCAAACCACCTCGTGGCGTATCATATCCTCACAATCAGGCCCTCGGCCTCACTCAGTCAGAAACTCTCAAAAGCCCCTCGGGCGTATTAGTAAAACGGAGCACTCGACCCAAAACATCATTTCATATCTCAAAATAGTGAAAATAAGGTTGAGTTTTGAAATCAGTTAAACATAACACAACGGATTGTAAATCATAAATCAACAGTGAGAAAATAGCAGTAAAAAGCCCACAAGGGGTCTAAACAAGTCGGCACGATGCCCCAAACATGGCTTATAGCCAAAATATATCAGTAGTTTAGAACACAATTTAACATATGATTTAGAGTAAAAATACACAACTCAATAATTGCCGCGGGGAGGACCAAGTGCAATCCAAAAATCGGTGTACGCCACATACTCGTCATCCGACATGTGCGCCATTGTAAAAACAGTGAGAAATATGACGTCCCCGGTTTCATACCCTTAGGACAAGATTAATAACCATTACTTACCTCCACCGGGCCACAATACTAATCTGTGATGCCCTTGCCCCTCAAATTGGCTCCCGATTGCTCTGAATCTAACCAAAACCAGATTAACATCATCAATATACGCTAAAGGAACAAAACCCAATCGAAAACTATCAATTTAGACACAATTCTCGAAATTCAGCCAAACCCGAGCCCTGGGCCCGTACATACCAAGAACATCAAAATAGGACCACAATTGCCTACTCAAATTACCAAAAGAAATTTCCAAATCTTTCTTCCCATTTTTCCCAAATTCTCTACTTAATTCCTCAAATTGCATGGTGACAATCAAGACAAATTCGTGAATTTAAACCAAAAATGATTGAACAACACTTACAACAAGAATCCCACTGACAATCTCGTCCAAAATCTCCTTTCCCCGAGCTCTCAAATGGAAAAATGAGTTATGGCCAAGAACCCCCGAAATTAGAACTTAATCTGCCTGCTCAAACTTTTACTCCATGCGATCGCGGAAAAAGGCACGTAATCGCGAAGAACAAAATGCTGCCCAACCAAACTAACCCTATGCGATCACAGAAACACCTATGCGATCGCGGAAGATAACTCCTCAAAGCAATGCAACACAACCAGCTCAATGTGATCGCATAGAGCAACTCCTTCACCTCATTGCCACACGCGCTCACACAGTGTGATCGCAACAAGCCTCTCGCAACTGCACTGTCATGCCTCCTCTCACTATGCGATCGCGGACCATACATTGCGATCGGATAAAAATTTATTCTGCCTCACCAACCAACCCTATGCGATCGCAGCCTCACCATTGCGATCGCATATAAGGAAACCAGATCAAGAAAACACAGCAGCAACAGCAGTCCTTTTAAGGCCAAAGACACTCTGTTAACCACCCGAAACACACCCGAGGCCCCCAGGACCTCAATCAAACCTACTAACACACCCCATAACATCATTCAAAATTAATCGAGCCTTTGAAACACCAAAAACAATTCAAAAACACCAAAATTACATCAAATTCAAGCCTATGAACTTTGAAACTTCTAAATTTCGCCAATGATGCCAAAACCAACCAAAACACATCCGATTGACCTGAAAATTTGCTCACATATCCAAAATGACATTACGAACCTGTTCCAACTTCCATAATTCAATTCCGACACCGATAGCCTATTTTCCACTATCGGTCAGAAATTGTCAAAAACTAACTTTCGCCAATTCAAGCCTAATTCTACTCTGGACATCAAAACTTCATTTCGAACACACTCCTAAGTCCCAAATCACCTAACGAAGCTATCTGGGCCATAAAATCCACATTCCGAGGTCGTTTACCAATAAGTCAACTCCCAGTTGACTTTTTCAACTATTAAGCCAAGTTAAGAGACTAAGTGTCTCATTTCTCTCAAAAAATCGCTCTGAACCCGATCCAACCAATCTAACATAACATAGTGAAGCTGAACCACATTTAATGAAGTAGAAACGGCGGAAACGGGGCTAAACTCTTGTAATGACCGACCAGGTCGTTACATCCTCCCCCACTAAACATACGTTCGCCCTCGAACGGGCCAAGAGTTGTTCTCCAACACCATCAAACTGCCGCGTAGCCTACCATGCACATACTCGGGGGTGATCCCACGTCACCCTATCCCATATAGGTCCAATAGCCCAACACCATTGAAATTTCGAAATCCAACCTGACCCATAAACCTTAGAACCAAATTTCCACTTCTGAAGTAATATACAAGATCAAAATTCCACAACTATAAACTGAACAGGTCTGAATACGCTGTATCAAGACATATACGCACCCCAGATGAAATCACATAATACACCGCGTTACTCAAACACTCATAGCGATAACTCTTAACCACAATAACTGCTCGGAACAACCCAATACCGGTTCATAACCTCTTATCAAGAAATGTCTCGCTCTAACACTTTCATATATTGCCGATGATGAAAGAAACACGTAGAAACTAACAACCATTCGTCCTATCAGTCAGACATGAAGCTTCCCCTTCCCAAACAGGAATTATAGCAGATTTCTAAGCTGACTCCCGATATTTATCCTCCCAACTATGCTGTAGACAATTCTGAAAATATTCATTCTAGGTCCAATGACCTCTTCTAATCCATCACGACCACTCTGATCACATGACACATCGATACAATTTGAAGCCAAAACATGTGCAACTCGTGCACTTAATAGAAACATCCCAGTGTAATCAAATTATATAAAAGATTCACACGAGAGGAATATCCTGCCATTAACAATTACCATCACCACATCATGCCAAAGGCCTGGCACACACCGTAAAAATCAAAACACACGAATCCAATACCAAATGTGATACCGCTACATAATTCCTCTACACTGCGCGATCTCATCCAAATGCTGGTCCACTTGAAATATTTCAAGACACCTTGCTTAAAATCAATAACCATTCGAAATTCAACATCAAGTACTCAAAGTGCATTGCCATAACCACGGGGAAACTGGACGATACCATGCCACCTGAATCAGAAGGTATATAACCAACGCGTCTCAACCTCGCAATACCCAATTATTTACCTTACTCAAATCTAGCTATAAAGCCCAATTAGAACCGCACCATATGTGCATATAACCAATAATCACCACTCCCCGATACACGGATAGGTAACTCATAGATCACTCCAGAACATGAATAAACTCAATCACAATCATATGGTACATTCCTCAACATTAGACATTCGGAGTCAGCAATTCCGACTCGGTGCAGAACACACACTCCTACAGGCCTACCAATAACCCTGAATCAACTCTGGTCACCCACAACAGATAGATAACTTACCAAAACGTTCACAATGACTGAATCATGGTAAATACTAACATCCGACTAGCTTTGCTCGCATGTTCACAGTTCACTACCTCAAAATAACCTGTTTATGAGAACTCTCAGTCTCGAAGTCCATGAAGCGCACGAATTACTGTATCTGATCTCAACTCCATTGCTCGAATACATAACACATCCCAAATACTCACTCATTCCACGAGGGATACCCCATTAAAACTCTTTCGTGTTACCAAGCAACCTTGAATATTAACAATCGATCTAACAAGAGAGCGCCGCAATACCAATGAAGTACCCTTAACTCCACACATGACCTCTCTAAATGTATACCCTCATCAAGCCACCCAACAATGATATCATCCACCTAGCCATCTGAAACTGCAATTGCTGCCTAAGAATTTTTGTTTTGACCTTCCTTCCAGAATTGAACCATGACCTCACATATGCAAATCTCAAATCTACCCAACATACCACATACGCCATGCCATCCTAGGACAAATACGGGAACTCCATGGTCCCTTCTGAGCCACAAGCAACTACGTACCCAACTAGCCAAGAACTTCCATTTGATCCCATTTAGAAGCAAAACCACTATACATCAGTTGCACCTCACGCCAGAGGAAAATATGCATATTTAACCATGATAGAAACCATCAAGAACTATCCGAAATCCCATTTGTGCAACACCAAACCATCAGGACTGAATCCTTCTAACTTAACCAAGCTACGCAGGCCACCAAAAATCCAAGAGGATTGCTAAGAAACGCCTGTAAAAACTCATTACCTCATGAATACCCAAATAACTAATCATATCCCTTACCATGCCGATCCGACCTACTACCAAGTTGTCCTACTTACCCCAGTTTCTTCTGACTTACCTTCAAACTGATACTTCTCCTTGCCGTAATACCACAATTCTCAGCCCAGACTCGCCACACGAGTCCCAAGCATAAAATCGTACCTTATAAGGCTCATCAGCCGCCGAATACTCTCTCAAATATCCCCAAAAGTACTACATTCAAAATACTTACCCTGAAGAGACTTCCTATGAATCTAAAGCCATTACCTTCACCTTCCTGATACTGATATGTAGAATCCATGATAATGTAGAAATGCCACAAGTCTTGACACCCTCCAACGTAAATCTCAATCACATTGACCAATTAGGCATAATCGACCTGACCCGTTTGCACACTAACATACTAGGAAAGTAATCCACTCACTTGAAGCCACAGGCAAATTCATACACTGCACACACTACACCTTTTACAATTACCTCTCAATCATTCCATAGAATTCATTTACCGATAGAGTACATTACAACCTGTATCAAAGAATTTTCATTACTCGAGTCATTCCCAGACCCCACACCAGCAGGTCATAACTGATTTTCCAATATACCTCAAACTGAAACCAATACACACAAAATCGTGTAATTAACTTATCATTAACAGACTCCCCCACTTGGCTCAAAGCCAATGACCAAGACAACCAATAACTCACGACGCCCACAATAACACAACCCGTCTAACAGCTCAAGTCATCTGCAAATCTCGCATTCACCATTGTAATAATCATGTCAACTTCCACAAGTGATCTTAACTCAAATTACAACATATATCATTTACTGGTAGAAGAGAACTTACTACAGAACATCATAAGGATCACACACACAAGGACAACCCGCAGGAGATACCCCTGCCCGCTTAGCCTCAACTGATATCTCTCTATACACTTCTGAAGACCATAACTATCATGCAATCACTACACCCTTCTGCATCTAAACACAAATAACTCCTACCCTCGAGGCATCACAATACGCGGTAAGAACCTGAAATTTATGGCAGAACTAACACTAGAGCGGTGGTCAAAGACATCTTGAGCTTCTGCAAGCTCTACCGACACATGTCTGACCACATGGATACTCTCACTGGACACCACATGTCCCAAGAATTCTACGGAACTGAGCCAAGATTCACACTCGGAGAACTTTGCATAAAGCCTTTCCTCCCTGAATCCTAATAATGCCATCCTCAAATATTGAGTATGCTACTCCTGGCTACGCGTATATGCCAGGACGCCATCCATGAATACAATGACAAGGAGTGCTAATACGGCTGGAATACACTGTTAATCAAATACATGAACGCTACTGGGGAAATGATCAGCCCAAAAGACATCACCAGGAACTCATAACCCAACAGAAAGATCCGCTTCACTCCACCACTAAACAACATGAGAGGTCTTCCAATACACTCACAACCCAAAGCCATATACCAAACCGAGATAGAAATCCAACACTCGATCGTTCATGCCACATTTCTAGCCAACCCTTTTGTCACAATCAAACAATATTAACCCAGCTAACCATCAAATCACACTCACCATGTAGCCATCTAGTCACCAATTCTCATCAATAATTACACAAACGGACATATAAGTCTCCAAGTGCACGGCTCACACAATTGAAACCTCAGCACTCAAGCCACAAAATGAATCCAGCCTTAAGTCCTCCAGACTGGCCCATTACCTACATGCCAAAATGACATCTCATCCATGGAAGTCACAAGCCGTCGATGCACAGCTGATACCAAGTTCTCTCAGGCGCGTTCGAATATATGGAAGGAATTCAAGAGTTACGCTCTTGGCTGAATGAAATGGATTTGCACGACAAGAATTCAAGAATGTGAGATTTTCCTAAGGGTTATGCAACCTCTCGAAGATAAGTACAGACGTCTCCGTACCGATCCGCAAGACTCTACAAAACCTGCTCATGACCGGTGAGTCTTATGTAACCTAGCGCTCTGATACCAACTTGTCACGACCCCAAATCAAAGCCAGTCGTGATGGCACCTATCGTGGAACTAGGCCAACCAAAACTACACTCAAATCGTAATAAGCTTCCATTTACATCTTTACTAAACTGATGACCCATAAGGGTTTCTTTTAAACATTTTTAAAATAGTTAGAGAAATATCGAATATTAAATACAATCCCCGAGATCCCAGAGTCACTGGTCATGAGCATCTACAGAAAATATATAGATCAAAAAAAATCTATAAAGTAAGCAGGAGGGAGAGCAGGACTGCGTATGCGTGCAACTACCTCGCCAATCTCCGAAAAACCTCTGGAACAGATAAACAGCTCACTATGCCCTAATACCTGGATTTGCACACAAGGTACAGGGAGTAATGTAAGTACGCCAACTCAGTAGTAATGAAAATAAATCAAGTCAGAGTAGTAAGAAACACATAAATTAAATCATCATTTTACAATAAGCACAATCTTTCTTCCAACAATGTATACATTAAATCATCACGCTTAAAAGCCGATTTCAGTAAAATCATTTGGAAATATACTTGCCAATAGTTTCAACATAACTTTCAAGGAGTTTAGTGTAAAAATGACAAAAAATCATAAAAAGCCCCTCGGGAAAAACATATTTCATAAGTTCATAGTAAAAGTGGTAAAATCATAAGTAGCCCCTCGGGCAAAAACATATATCAGAAACTGTCCCTCGGGCATGCCTCGCAGTCACTCATAATCAGCCCCTCGGGCATACCTCACAATCACTCATGCCTCCCAGTCTCTCGTCACTCGACACTCGTACTCAGTAGGTACCTGCGCTCACTGAGGGTGTGTAAAAGACTCCGGAGGGGCTCCTTCAGCCCAAGCGCTAATATCAAGCCACCTCGTGACGTATCATATCCTCACAAGCAAGCCCTCAGCCTCACTCAGTCAGAAACTCTCAAAATCCCCTCGGGCATATCAGTAAAACGGGGTACTCGATCCAAAACATCATTTTATATCTCAAAATAGTGTAAATAAGGTTGAGTTTCGAAATCAATTAAACATAACATAACTGAGTGTAAATTATAAATCAACAGTGAGGAAATAGCAGTAAAAAGCCCCCAAGGGGTCTAAACAAGTCGGCACGAAGCCCCAAACATGGCTTATAGCCCAAATATATCAATAGTTTTAGAACACAATTTAACATATGATTTAGAGTAAAAATACGCACTCAATAGTTGCCGCGGAGAGGACCAAGTCTAATCCAAAAATCAATGTACGCCACATACTCGTCGTCCGACATGTGCACCATTGTAAAAACAGTGACAAATATGAGTTCCGGGGTTTCATACCCTTAGGACAAGATTTATAACCATTATTTACCTCTACCGGGCCACAATACTAATCCGCGATGCCCTTGCCCCTCAAATTGGCTCCCGATTGCTCCGAATCTAACCAAAACCAGATTAACATCATCAATATACGCTAAAGGAACAAAACCCAATCGAAAACTATCAATTTAGACACAATTCTCGAAATTCGGCCAAATTCGAGCCCCGGGCCCATGTCTCGGAATCCAATAAAAATTACATCACAAGAACCCTTATCCTCCCACGAGTTCGTACATACCAAGAACATCAAAATCGGACAACAATTTCCCACTCAAGTTACCAAAAGAAATTTCCAAATATTTCCTCCCATTTTTCCCAAATCATCTACTTAATTCCTCAAATTGCATGGTGAAAATCAAGAAAAATTCATGAAATTAAACAAAAAATGACTAAACAACATTTACCACAAGAATCCTACTAAAATCTCGTCCAAAATCTCCTTCCCCCGAGCTCTCAAATGGAAAAATGAGTTATGGACAAGAACCCCCGAAATTAGAACTTAAACTGCCTGCCCAGACTTTTACTCTATGCGATCGCGGAAAAAGGCACGCGATCGCGAAGAACAAAATGCTACCTAACCAAACTAACCCTATGCGATCACTGAAACACCTATGAGATCGCGGCAGACAACTCCTCAAAGCAATGTGATCGTGACCATCTCAATGCGATCGCATAGAGCAACTCCTTCACCTCATTGCCACACGCGCCCACACAGTGCGATCACAACAAGCCTCACGCGACCGCACTGTTTTGCCTCCTCCCACTACGCGATCGTGGGACCATAAATTGCTATCGCATAACACAATTTTTGCTACCTCACCAACCAACCCTATGCGATCACAGCCTCACCATTGCGATTGCATACAAGGAAACCAGATCAAGAAAACACAGCAGAAACAACAGTCCTTTTAAGACGAAACACACTCTGTTAACCACCTGAAATGCACCCGAGGCCCCCGGAACCTCAACCAAACCTACCAACACACCCCATAACATCACTCAAACTTATTAAAACATTCGAAACACCAAAAACAATGCAAAAACACCAAAATTACATCAAATTCAAGCATATGAACTTTGAAACTTCTAAATTTTGCCAATGATGTTGAAACCAACCAAAACACATCCGATTGACCTAAAGATGTGCACACATATCCAAAATGAAATTACGAACCTATTCCAACTTCCAGAATTCCATTCCGACCCCAATAGCCTATTTTCCACTGCCGACCGGAAATCGCCATAAACTAACTTTCACCAATTCAAGCCTAATTCTACTCCGGACATCAAAACTTTATTCCGAACACACTCCTAAGTCCCAAATCACCTAAAAAAGCTATCCGAGCCATAAAATCCACATTCTGAGGTCGTTTACCAATAAGTCAACTCCCAGTTGACTTTTTCAACTATTAAGCCAAGTTAACATACTAAGTGTCTCATTTCTCTCCAAAAATTGCTCTGAACCCGAGCCAACCAATCTAACATAAAATAATGAAGCTTAACCACATTTAATGAAGCACAAACGGGGGAAACGGGGCTAAACTCTCGGAACGACCGGTCGGGTCGTTACAGGTATGATACCCGAGAAGAGCAAATGGTAGCTTGTCGTGCCATTGTTTGTGATTATCTACAATTTTTCTTAATATTTTCTTGATGTTCTTTTTGGTGTATTCTACGGATATATTTATTTGCGGCCGTATGTTGTGAAGTTCTTATGCTTGATATTGAAGGTTTCACACGTTGCCTTCATCAGATCGCTGTTGAGATTGGCGGCGTTATCGGTGATGATTGAATCTGGTACTCCGAACCGACAAACAATGTGGTCCCGAACAAAATCTTCTACGACCTTCTTAGTTACAACTTTGTAAGATGCGGCTTCAACCCATCTTGTGAAGTAGTATACGGCCACTAGAATGAATCTATGCACATTCGAAGCAGAGAGTTCGATCGGGCCAATGACATCCATACCCCAACCGAGAAAGGCCAAGGTGGCAAGAAATGGTTGGCTAACCTTCGAAGCGTGCGCTTATGAGTATGGGTAGCGTGCTCTGGATATTCTCCCTTTGCCAAATATTCCTTGATGTCGTGGAACCACGGATTTCCATCGCTATCTTCTTAAACATGAGCACAATAAGATGGTTGCCGATGAATTCCTATTGGGATAGGTTCGATGAAATTCTTGTATGGGTGCGGTATCATGGAAGATAAAGTGGCAAATGCATCTGCGAACTCATTCTGAATTCTCGGAACATGTTTGAATTCTATCTTTGTGAATCTCTTGATCAGCTCTTGTACACAGTGAAAATATGGCAATATTTTGGTGTTCTTTGTGGCCCATTCTCCTAGAACCAGGTGTACCAAAAGGTCTGAATCTCCGATTACCAGCAACTCCTGAAAGTTCATGTCAATAGCCAATGGGAGTCCCAAGATGCAGGCCTCAAACTCCGCCATACTGTTGGTGCATGGGAGCTTGAGTTTTGCGGATACCAGATGTCACGCCCCGAAATCCCACCATCGGGCCGTGATGGCGTCTAACGTTGAACACGCTAGACAAGCCAACGTGTATAGATAAACTAGCATATTAACATCAATTTAACAGAATAAACTAAAACGGTTCACAATTTGACAGCGGAAATAAATATGGTTTCAAGCTAAATAAGGACAACATAATACAACGACGCGTAAATTTCCCAAAACCTGGAGTCACAAACTCACGAATTGTCTATAAGAGTGCTAAATACAAGTCTGAAAGAAAATACATGGTTGTCTCTGAAACTAGAGGAAAAACAAGACAGAAGTGAAGACATAGGGATGGAAGAGACGCCAAGGCCCACGAACGCCAGCGGGTATACCTTGAAGCCTCTATGATAAGCTGGAAGACACTCCCACTAATGATGTCCTCCGGGTCCGGCTGTGTAATCTGCACAACATAAAGAAGTGCAGGTGTAGCATCAGTACAACCGACCCCATGTACTGGTAAGTGCCGAGCCTAACCTCGGGGAAGTACTGATGAGGCTAGGACACGACAACAAAATGTACCTGTGCAGTTCAATAGTATAGGAGAAACTAAGCAAGACTACAATTACGGGGTGAACATGCTGGGGGTAAGAGATAGCAAATACTGAAATGACAGAAATGAAAACAATAGTCAAAAATATCTGAAAATAATAACTGGAATTGACAACACAGATTAAATAGTGAAAGATACGGCACGGAATGTCCCCTCACGCATAAACAATATAAACATGGCAGGAATGTCCCCTTGTGCATAAACAATATAAACATGGCACGGAATGTCCCCTCGTGCATAAACAATATAAACATGGCACGGAATGTCCCCTCGTGCATAAACAATATAAACATGGCACGGAATGTCCCCTCGTGCATAAACAATATAAACATGGCACGGAATGTCCCCTCGTGCATAAACAATATAAACATGGCACGGAATGTCCCCTCGTGCATAAACAATATAAACATGGCACGGAATGTCCCCTCGTGCATAAACAATATAAACATGGCACGGAATGTCCCCTCGTGCATAAACAATATAAACATGGCACGGAATGTCCCCTCGTGCATAAACAATATAAACATGGCACGGAATGTCCCCTCGTGCATAAACAATATAAACATGGCACGGAATGTCCCCTCGTGCATAAACAATATAAACATGGCACGGAATGTCCCCTCGTGCATAAACAATATAAACATGGCACGGAATGTCCCCTCGTGCATAAACAATATAAACATGGCACGGAATGTCCCCTCGTGCATAAACGATATAGAACATGGCACGGAATGTCCCCTCATGCATAAATAATATAAACTTGGCACGGAATGTCCCCTCGTGCATAAACAATATAAACATGGCACGGAATGTCCCCTCGTGCATAAACGATATAGAACATGGCACGGAATGTCCCCTCGTGCATAAATAATATAAACGATATAGAACATGGCACGGAATGTCCCCTCGTGCATAAACGATATAGAACATGGCACGGAATGTCCCCTCGTGCATAAACGATATAGAACATGGCACGGAATGTCCCCTCATGCATAAATAATATAAACTTGGCACGGAATGTCCCCTCGTGCATAAACAATATAAACATGGCACGGAATGTCCCCTCGTGCATAAACGATATAGAACATGGCACGGAATGTCCCCTCGTGCATAAACAATATAAACATGGCACGGCATCATCCTTCGTGCTTTAACACTCTTCCTCACCCAAACAGCAATCACAAACAAGGGCAAGGAAATAAACAGAATAAAAAAAATAGAAATCCTGGCAAGGGAACATCAACCAAACAATTAAATACCGGCAAGGGAACATTAATTAAACAATTTAATCCCGGCAAGGGAACTATACAACGATGACCCAGCAAGGGTATATTTTAGTAACTCTTTCTCTTTCTTTCAATTCCATTCCATAACTTACTCTATTACCTAAGCCAATGCTCCAAAGGATGTAATTATCTCATATATCTTCATCATTCGTTTTACAATTTGAGCCAATGCTCCAAAGGATGTAATTATCTCATGTATCTTCATCATTCGTTTTACAATTTGAGCCAATTCTCCAAAGGATGTAATCTCATGTATCTTCATCATTCGTTTTACAATTTGAGCCAATGCTCCAAGGGATGTAATTATCTCATGTATCTTCATCATTCGTTTTACAATTTGAGCCAATGCTCCAAAAGATTTTAAAGATTACAAATCCCTTCACATGCTCTTTACAACATATAGAGATCATCAATTAAGCATGGAAATTACAACAAAAATCGGAATATTCACAATATAAGACACACAGTCATGCTAGACACCAATGTATAGATACTCGTCACCATGCCTATACATCGTATTTGACAATTAGCAAGTAGAAAACAATACTCAACTCCTATTCCCTCAAGCTAAGGTTAGACCAAACACTTACCTTGGGTCCAAAGTATAGCAATTAACCCGCTAACACCGCCTTTCCTTTAGAATTCAACTCCAGAATGGTATTATCTTGACATAATCAACTCAAGTATATCAATAAGGACTCAATGATTCAATTACATAGCCTAATTATTCATTTCCTAGCATTCTTCCAAAATACCAAAATTTGACCCCGGGCCCGATCGCTCGGATTCTTATAATTCTCGAAGGGAACACTCACCCAAAGCCTAAGGATCATTAATATATGATTCTTACTTGATTTCATGGCCAATTCACAGAAAATTCTCAAATGATCACAAGTTCTAGGTTACTACCCAATTTCTTGAATTTTTGCACTAATTTATGTAGTTAATTAAGCTAGGATGCATGCATGAAACTAATTTCCGGGTAGAGTGAGTTCACTTACCTTATAAGACCTGGTTGATAGCTCTTAAAAATGGAAGAAAATCGTCCAAGGAAGAAGAAGGAATTGAGAAAAATGGGTTTGAAACCCGTATTTAAAACACACTGTCTGAACAATGATCTCTCACCAGCGGCTCTGGGGACCGCACCTGCGGTCTCGCACTTGTGAGAAAAATCTCGCACCTGTGAAAATGGGCTAGGGAGTCTAGGCTCGCACCTGCGGTCTCGCACCTGTGAGAAATCTTCCGCACCTGCGATAATTGTCCAAGCCATTGGTGATCGCACCTGCGATGCTGGGGAATGCACCTGCGGTCTCGCACCTGCGATGCTGGGCAACCGCACTTGCGGTCACACCAGAGCAGGTGCACCAGCAGCTTTGTTTGCTGGTTTTTAGCCCCGTTAGGTGCCCGGAAGGCACCTGGGCCCATCCGAGTCCTAGTCCAAATATACCAACGAGTCCCAAATAATAATACGGACTCGCTCGAGCCTTCGGAACACTCAAAACAACGCTAAAACTCGAAATCACACCCCCAAACATAAAGAACCAAACTTAGGAATTTTAAGTTTCTAGACTTCGCTAACCGCCGAACTGACCTATACAACTCTGAATGATACCAAATTTCAGAGGTAACTCATACAACATCCTACGAACTTGTCTATGTAATCAAATCGCCAAAACAGCATCATATACATCGAATTAAGCCTCAAAATCCATGAATTCTATCAAATTTCATAAAACATCAAATTTCCCATTTTAAGTCCGAAACACGTCAAACGAAATCTGATTTCAAAAAAACTTTACAGAAAGTGCTTAAACCATATATAAGACCTGTACCAGGACCCGAAACCAAAATATGGACCCGATACCATCACTTTCTAATCATATTTCATTTTCAATTTCCTTAAATATTTTCAGAAAACAATTTCACTCAAAAATTCATTCCTTGGGCTTGGGACCTCGGAATTCGATTCCGAGCATGCGCCCAAGTCCCATACTTTCCTACGGACCCTCCGGGACCGTCAAATCACGGGTCCGGATCCGTTTACCCAAAATGTTGACCAAAGTTAAATTTATTCATTTTAATATCAAATCTTAGCATTTTTCACAGAATTTCATATTTAAGTTGTCCCGCTACGCGTCCGGATCGCGTGCGCAAATTGAGGAAACTACTAATGAGGTTTTCAAGGCTTCAAAAGTACGGAATGGGTAATAAAATAAGTGATGACCCTTTGGATCGTCACACCAGATAATGTTGGCCAGTTTCTGATACTAAGACAACTCCGATACCCACTCCTTTGAAATTTGTTTCTCCGTCGAAAAACATTCTCCAACCATCATATGCTTTTTTCACGGCCCAAGCTGGATGATCATGACTAGCACCCGGGCCATACTTACCGAGCACCAACGTACATTTTATCTAACCTTCTTATTATCTTTAAGGGATAACGAGATCAATATAAATGGTAGATATGGATCATGAACATTCATCACATGGGATGATAATATTGCTAAGAAACTACATAAAAGGTATGAGCTACAATGCTGCCATGAAAGACTATACAACAAAATTAGCCAAAAAGGCATACAAAACTATACATGAGTCGACACCTGTCTATGAGCCTCTAAAGGAGCATAAGTAATGCAACATAGCCGGAAGAGGGCCCCGACATACCCATAATATCTATAACAAAAATGTATACCAAGACCACGGCAAGTCCGGAGAAGGGATCGCGCCTATAACTGCTGAACTGGAAAGCCTATTGTGGTGGGGGAGCTTTATCTACCTGTCTATCAAAACCTGCAACACAACATGCAGCGTCCACAAATAAAAGGACGTCAGTACGAATAAAGTACTGAGTACGAGATACAACCTGTAGCATCTGAGTGCTTATAAGAGACATTAACATGAAATGCATGATACATATATACACATGATCTTTTTAAACATCCGCCTCTATGGGCATCATCATCATCATAGAACATTCGCCTCTGTGGGCATCATCATCATCATCATAGAACAACTCGGCCTCAAAGAGGACTCGATAAACCCAACTGATCAGTGCTTGCACAATAGGTTCCATACCCGGCCGACTATAGCACGGCTCGGTAGAGTAAAATAGATACATATATATAATACATGCAGGACTCATTGGAATCATGTTCTGAACATTTCGGAGTGGCGTAAGGTCGATATTCTCTGTACACATCATTAGGGATAACTCTTCATCGAGAATCTTATAAGAATCAGGAAGTACCAACAGCATTGTTAACATAAGAATAATAGAAGCAACCTTAACATCAATTGTTCCATAAGAATGGAAACAATGTAAGTACTGCTAGCTTCTAAGAATAGAGTATCTTTGGAAGCTCGTTCATTGCATTATGTACAATCAGAGTCGTGCAAAAGAAGGGAAAGGATAGACTCACATACCTTGTATATACTTCCCCAACCTCAAGCTACACAAATGTCACAACTCCATAATATACAATAAGAGAAATGACACTATCGTTATCGTTTAAGCGTCATAACTATTATGTATCGACCATAACCTATTTTACGATGAAACAGACAGCACCTCCCCTATTTATATGACTTCACACAATTCAAAAAAATCACCAAAAATCTCAAACAGCATCAATAATAATCATATTGAGCCTCCCAAAACAGTCCACACACAACCTAATCACTTCACACATAAGACGACCACCGTAGTCGTGTCAAACGACCCGGAAATGTTACAACGAACGACCAGCTCACAACCCTACATCTATATGGTGTTTATCCACACTCTTCCTCCTCCAAAAATCCATAAAAAATTAGTAAAACACGCATCCCAACAACAACACAAAACAGTCCGCTACAAGTCAAATAACTCGAACTCACGGCTTTCGATCACCGTCCCGTGAGTTCTAACTATTAGGAAACATATTTATCAACCTTCCTTGATATTTAAACACTTAAATAAAGATATTAGACATTTCTTAACTATGAATTATCTTCCAAAACTCTAACTACAAAGAAAAAGGAGAGGCGGTATAATGACACTTACGTCGTAGGGATCATTTTGATGTTATTGCTTCTCGATTTCTTGCCCGGAATGATAATCTTCTTTGAAACCCTAGAAGATAGATTGAGGTTATGTTTATGGGTGTTCTCTGTCCGTTTTATGCTGAATAATGAAGAGAAAGCCGACCTAAGGTTTATATATATCAAGTTTGGAAAAGTCAAAGAGGTGCTAGCTTGGCACCCTAGGATTGGTCCATCTTCCGACACTTATATCTTTTTATCCTGATGTCATATGAAAAAACGGTTAAGAGATTTAGAAACTAAATTCGAAGACCTTAAATTTGGTATATTATATTTCCCAATAAGACCTGATATAGCACATGAAATGTATTGCTCAAAAAACTCTAGTGATCCACCTACTTGTCGCTTATGATGTCTGCGCAGTCTCGCGAAACTGCAAATATCTCTCTACTCCTACGTCGTATCGATGAACGGTTTAATGAATTAGAAAATAGACTCATAGATATTAAATTTTTTCGGTAGATCATCCAATAATTCCAAGTATATTGGGAGAAAATTGCAGTTACATTTGACCTAATTTTAAGCACATTATGAGTGTAACTTGTGAAGACCTTTGCCGACTTTTGTTCCACAACTTGCTTGAATTCAAAATGTATAACACAACTACCATACGATAAAAATTAACTCATAGCATAACCTCCTTATCATGTAGTGAACCATAGTCTCACCCTAAAGTACATGTTATAACATTCCAAACTCATCGACTTTCGATGAAACTTATTTTCTTCAATTGGTTTAGCTTCTAAGCTTTCCAACCCTCTTGGTACTCGTTATTCGTGATCTTAAATATTTGTAACCTCCAATGTAAAATTATTAACTTACTTTATATTCTATCNCAATAACTCTTACGAATAATTTAATATTGTCTTTTCCATATAGGGAGTTGTTTGGTGAATAAATCCAAAGGCTAGAACATTCCCCCCTTTAGGCCTCTTTCTCACACCACGACTTGTGGTCAAACTCCTTCAATGTCGTAACTATTTCTACCTTGTTTCATGCAGCCTAAACAATTCTAACCTTGAATGTGCGCCAATGCGACTCTTATGTCCTTTTTTTTTATTTCTTGTTAGCTTTTAACCTATCTTTATGATTCACTTGGTGAAGATATATTGTACTATGACAAGCTGTCCCTCTGGGCATCTATAGGTGTACTAAATTCTTTGTTTGGTATTTTGTTGAACTTACGACTACTGTTATATCTTGTTTCATAGCCTCATGTATCGATTCTTATGTCTTTACCACTACTAGGTAGGTCATACTATACCATAACTCTTACTTCGATTTATTATTATGGAGACTTGCCACCCAACTCCAGGTTTTTCTCTCACCGCTTATCCTATATGTATAAATCTAGCCATTTAATGCTTCCTTAACAGCATAATCTCATCTCATACTTTGTAACTTTCATCCATTCATTGTTGATTCACCTTCATATTGATCTATAATCTACCACTAATAATTTAAAATCTCTTATGTAATATATCGTCACTAGGGCTCACGTCTCATCGGGGAACATCTGAAGTGATTTTCCTGATCCACTTAGGGACTGTGAGCATGTGATTTTTTACCCACCATATACTCCTACAAAATTCGATAAAATAAATTAATTTCACAGATTTTTGTTGAATTTTAGTGTTAATTGTGAATTTATTTTGCATTGCATATTCATAATTCATCCTTTAAAATTATTTAAACTTGCGAAAATTAGGCGCATAATTATTATCAAGGAACTATAAAGTTATAGTTAACTAAATAATAGACGAATGATGCTTACTTGATGTAATGTAGTTTTAATAATTAATTATTATTAAAAACTAATCATCTTTTATTCGATAAATCATGGATTTAATTAGGAATATAGAATTGGTCGTGTTATTCTTGATTAATCTGTAAATAAATAAGGTTTAAATTAATTACTACATTTCTTTGATTAAATTAGATTTGAATTTAATTAATTTAATTGGTTTAGTAAAGGGGATTAAAATCGGACATGGGCCAAAATTACCCAGGCCCAAACCCCTTCTCTATACACAATACACTCCAGTAGAAACCCCTTACCCGGCCTGTCCCCCGTAACAACCAAACGACACCGTTTTGCCCCATCAAACCCCAGTCGTTGGATCATTTCGATCCAACGGTTCCGAACTCCACACCCCTAAACCTATATAATTGTTCCTAAACCCCCCTACCCTCATTTCACCAAAGTCCAACCCCCACCAAAACCCTAGCCATCCCCCATCCCCTTCGTCTCTCTCTCCTGGCTAACCCAAACCCTAGCCGCCCAAGATCCCACTGCCTTCCGGCCACCAGACCTCCACCAATCGACCCCAAACCTTCACCAGGCCATCTCCTCCCCCTTCTCAACCATATCCTACCATCTATTTCACCAAAACTTATTCAAGTTTCTTTAATCTCGGATCTGGAAGTGGAAAAACCCTAGAACATGCTGAAAATGACCCCAAGCGGCTCTGTGACTCAAACTCACATGAGTCGATGGTTCTCGACGAAAACCGTCGATTCATGTGAGTAGGGGTCACTTTTTGAGGTCGTCATAGGCCGGCCAAGGTCCGGNCTCACCGTCTCCTTTCTATGTGTTTTCATTTTTTTTTTTTTAAAACATGAATAAGCATAGCTTAATCAGCTTTCTTTCTTCTTTGTGTCACTGCGTACTTCTGATTGTGTCACTATTTTGATTGCTTTTCTTTCACCTATGCATGCTGGATTAGTGCGAAGCCCCAAAATATATATTTTTTTAATGTGTTCTTAGTTTTGACTCGGTTCTTGCAAGCATGCTTAGATTAATTTAACCTTGCTTGGATATTGGAATGATATAGTTCAGGTTTTGATGATTCATGAGTTTTAAATGTGCTTCATGCGCTTGCATCAGTTATTTGACCATGTTTAGTTTTTCTTTGTATATCATGCTCAGATGTTCAACCCCTAACCTGTTTTCTGATTTTGAGTTTATTGTTGAATGGATTTCACCTCAACTCACCTTCGATTTAGTAGTCTGATTAGTTAACTATTAATTAGTTGATTAGGTATACCCTTGAACCTAAGATAATTAATGGTATAATTGGAAACTAAGTTTAAGAAATTAACCTAATTAATCTAAAGTAATTAATTAACCTGAAACTAATCAACCAATTAGGCTAAAAACTCAGTTCTAAAACAGTGTTTGGTCAGGGTTTAACCTAGATTTATCAAAACTAACTTAGTTAACAATAATTCCCCCATGATCACTTGTATAATAGATTAACCTAGTCTAATAGTCACTTAAACAACTAATTAAGTCCTAAGTCACTTAAGCCATAGGATACCCCATTCACAAATATTCTATAAATAGACCCTTTCCCTTTAGACTAAGGGAGGATCAGAGATTATTATTGGGGGAACACTCTGTTCACTCGGCAACTGCTTTTTTTACTAAATACTGGAAAACAAAAATCAGAATAGTTCTTTATTCAAAATGTCCAAAACAAATCAGTAGAAAGGAATCTGTTTTCTCAAGGACTCTTGAAGGTTTCTGGGGTTTTTTCTCAGTGGGGTGGCTTTCTTTGATATGTTCCTGATTTCCTTTTCTGAAATCCCTCTGGTTTGGTTTGTGGAGCTGGGGTTTAATTCTTTGGGTTTGTGTTTACTGTTGCTGAGCCTGTCTCCATCTTAGCTATTTTTACTGTGCCTGACCTTTATTTGGTCAGGATCTTTGTCATTTTTGCTTCAAAAAGGAGTATGTAACAATGAACTTGAATGAAATTGTTCTACTCAGAATTGTTTGTTAGTTTGATGCCAAATGTTTGATTCCTGTTATTATTTTTATTTATGTCAAAGCTGAAACTTCTTCTTTGTTCTTGGTCTACCAATCTGAAGTAATATTTAGTTGATAAGCTGTTAAGGAATCTGAACATATGTTGTAATAATCCTTAGAATTATTCTGTTTTGATTTTAAGTTGGTTGAAAATGCATTGAGTATCATTGGATATCAGTTTTATGTCAGTCCATCAGTGGAATAATCTGCACTAAAGTGTAGAATCTGACCTTCTCTATGGTCAGGTTCTCTCTATAAGTGTGCAGAAAAAATATGCTTTCAATTGAGTCTCTTTGGTCAATAAAGAGATTCAACAAGCAAGTCTCTAGATAGTTTAGTCTCAGCACTGGGGTAGATGAATTTGACCCTCTATAATGGTTAAGTTCATCCCATATTAAGTGTTTAAAATAGTAGTTCATCACCCTTTAAAGGTATGAAATGAGTAATCAACAAAGGCTGTAAGATAGTAAATCTGAACCCTTCAAGGGGTTAGGTTCATAATTTAAGAAATTCCTAAAAAATCAAAATCACAGAACAATTATGAGTTGAATAAGACCTTTATGGAGTTGAATCTGACCCCTTTCTATGGTCAGATTCAGTCCATAAAAGGCCAGAACCTACTCTGTCAAAATGATGTAAGAACATCATCAAGGTTGGGACAAACCCCTTTATGGTATGACTCATCCTATGAATTCTTGAAAGACTATTGTTACCAATGTCCAAATGGGAATTTTTGGACTTATAGTTTGAAATACTCTTATTTGTGTTCTCTTGGTCATTAAATAGACCCAGTGAGTCAGTGTCCATAGGAGATCTAAATTTAGGTTAATGTTGGCAGTATGGGATTAAAATTCTCATCCATTCATGGTCAGATTCGCCCTATAATAATGCATAAATAGTTATAGAGTAGTTAGATTATCATTACAAAGGTATTAAGACAGGAATCTGAACCCAATAAATGGTCAGAATCATGCCTTAAGAAATGCCTAAAAGTAGTTAAGTCATTCTTTGAATTCAGGCCATAATATGTTGAATGATTAAAGGGCTGATGGGTTTGCATCCTCGGAGCTGCACCTGACCTCTTTATGGTCAGATAAATTCCGAGAAGAGTGCACCAAAGTAGCTTATGTCCTTCAGAATTGACACTATTGCATGATTAGGATTCAACCTGACCCAATAATGGTCATGTTGCCTTACAACATGCCTAGAATGTGCTTGTTTAAGTTAGTCGTCTGGTGACTAAGAAAATAGACAGAAAATATATATTTCAAAGCCTCTGAAGGCCGGCTTTCACAGGAGCAGTATATTTTTTTTTTTCATTTTATTACTTACTGTTTTCATTTTAGGAAATTTTATTTCATAGTGAAATGATATTCTAATAATATAATATTTTTTTTGCATTTTTAGTTTTAAATATGGACTAGATACTGTAAACTATTATTTCAGTTTTTTCTACATTTCCTTGCCAAATCCAGAATTGGGCCAGCTTGATGAAACAACCCATTAAGGCTTTAATCAAGTTTAACTCCTTAGGTTATCAGGCCATAAGGGAATAAACATGCCCAAGGATTAGAGTTATCTTCTTTAAGAAGTAGTATGGTGAGAGTAGACGTTCAATTAAAAGCATGAATTTACATCCAAATTAGCCTATATGAAAATATCCCTGTAAATATCTGCTAGAATTTTGGAATCATGTTATTCCAGATTCTGTAACTTTCAATATGAATAGAAATTGGTGATCCAAAACATTCTAACTTATCTCACATTCTTTAAATTTTTCGAAATAGATGTATGAATGTTTGTCCCTTAAAAATACATATAAATCCCGATTTTAGATATGTGTTTAAGTTGTCTAAAAATGGACAAAAACTGCTAAGTGTGAACTGGTAAAACTGTTTGTGCCATGCTATTCTTCAAGATTGCAAAGTCCTCATAAAGAACAATAGTTTGTTCTAGCTTACCAATTCAAGGCCGAAAAACAGTAAATAAGGTGTTTGTATGCTTATAAGTGTATGCATGAATGAATATTTATTTTGACTGCCATGTTTCATATTGTTCACCAAACTAGAAAGTAAAGACCCTTAATACTTCACTAAATTTCTTAAACTAGTGGCCTTCCTAATAACTAGCCACAATTAGGATTGGACAAAAGAGTTGAAATAATTTGGGGCTAAAATATAGCCATAGCCCGAAACTTGTTGTCCTTAAACTAATGAACATTATTTTTGGAAATCCTTAGGTAGAAAGAATACCTTTAGTTTCAAATTAGACAAAAAATCGATCACTACCTCAAAATTACCCTAAACTACACTCGGGAGTGGCAACTCATGTCCCCGACTCTAACTCAAAATATTAATTAAAATAAACATGTTGTAAATCGCGGGTATATTTCATGTGGGGTGGTTTGCAACGTGCCCAAAAATAACAAGTGCACGTCATCATGACTTGTATTAAAATAATTCCATAAATATTAAAAAAGCGGCTAAAAAGTAAGAAGGCCAAAAATAAACAATAGGTTTAAAATATGTAAATAATCAGATAATTTAGGCCAATTATTAATAGTTTAGCGACCGTGCTAGAACCACGAAACTCGGGAATGCCTAACACCTTCTCCCGGGTTAACAGAATTCCTTTCTCGGATTTCTTATCGCAGACAAATCAAAACAGAGTCAAAATTTCCTCGGTTCGGGATTTAATAAATAAACGGTGTCCCGGAGGATCGTCAAAAATCTGGGTGGCGACTCTGAAAACTAAAATAAATCCCAAATCTGAATAATATCAATTAAAGTGGAAAAACTCCCTTATTACCCTTCATTAATTCGGGGGTAGGTGAAAAAGGAGGTGTGACAGCTCTGGCGACTCTGCTGGGGATTTGAGAACCCAGAATCTCTGGTTCAGGGTTCAGAATTCGAGCTTAGAATAACTGTTATATTTGGCTTTATTATCTGATTTTACATGTTTGAACCTAACGTGCTAAATGTCGCTTTTTACCACTTTGATATTATCTTAACTGTATATAATTTGTGTCGACACCCACTTCTCTTTGAGTCTTCTAAATCATATGGGAAGTGTGCACTTCGTGTGACTTCTTTTCTGTTAGAGTCATATCCAAATTTTAGAACGAGGTACGGATAAGTTGCAAAGCCGGTGAAGCTTCTGTATTCCCGGTACGCTGCCCCGACCTCGGCTCGAGCTGTCCGCTCGGGTAAGCCTAGTCTAGAACAAAACCCCAGGTTTAAACCTAGAATAGCAAAACCTCATGCCGGATCCCTATTAGGAACACTTATTTGCATCATGTTCATTTGACTTAGGGGACTCAACACAGGGGTTGGGTCCGTCTAGGACAGGTGTACCCGAAATGAAAGACTACCCTGATGCATCTTACTTGCTACATATGCATTTATTTGTCTCAGTTTGTGTATTGACCGGATAAACCAAAAAGTGAACAGAAAAATCAAGAGTGAGGTAGAATAGAGAATTTACCTTGTTTTGAAATCCTCGTATTTACCCCAAAACTCCGCCAAAATTTCTGGAAAAAAAAAAAAATATATATATATATATATATATATATAACAAAATGAGTGGGTGTAAATTTTTAATCAGTCAGGATTTTCCCGAATTACGCTTTATTTTATTCTCACGGGTGTGGGATACGTAAGCAACCGTCATCGGGTCCAACTCTATTTTTTCAAAATCAAACGGATATAGCCCTAAATAAAATTAGGTGACACCATTATAGCCTAATCGCCCAAGTGGGGCGCCGGAAGGCCGTTTTGCAAAAATAGCCGCCTGTGTTTTGTCTTTAAATTTCGACCCAATTCGCGAACACAGCCTTAAAAGGCCGTATTCAAAAAGGTGGTCCATTTTCTTCATTAAAAAACCCTTTGCCGGAATGACACTTTTCGAAAAAAAAAATTGTGGTCTTAATCAAAAAGAACGAATGTGCAGGATGAATACAGTTGAAAACATACCCTTCAAAGTGGTCAAGGAAATCCCTCTAGGACTCCATATGTGGTGGAGCAACTTGGGGGAAACCAGTAGAAAGTCTGTTATAAAAGCTTTAGGGGGACTTACTGGCCTCTTAAAGATCAAGCTGAGGTTGGACATCGTCGAGGCTCTAGTGCCATTCTGGGATCCCGCCCACAATGTATTCCACTTTTTGGACTTTGAATTGACACCCACGCTAGAGGAAATAGCGAGGTATGATGGTCTCAATGACAATCTCAGAAGTCGGTACCCGGTGGCACCCAGGGCGGTGACTTCCCACAAGTTTTTGGATCTGTTAAACATTAGCCGGGACGTCCAAGACCCACACTTGTCCGAAAGCTTCTGCACTTTCTACTTTCTTTACAGGCGTTATGGAGATCCCCAAGGTTATGAGGCTAACAACATTGGTATAACTCACAAAGATCAGGCTAAATGGGAAGCCCGCCGGGGGCTAGCTTTTTTGGTAGCATTCTTGGGCACCTTGATCTGCCCAAGAAGTGACGGATGCATACACATCGGACTTGTGGGAATAGCAGACTTCATGATGAAAAAGTCCAATGGCACACTGATACCGATGGTCTTAGTCAAGATTTACCGTGCTCTGACAGTTTGCCAATCTGGGGGTAAATTCTTTAAGGGGTGCAACCTGCTCCTACAAATCTAGCTGATCGAACACCTCTGTCACCGCCCGGGCGACATGAACTACGGTTTAACCGGTTTGAACTGCATCGAGGAACATGGTACTCGGGTAAAAGGCCATCAATTTCCTGAAGGCACGGAAGCCTGGCACTCATACTTGAGCTCACTGACTGCCAACCAAATCGAGTGGACGTTCGGGTGGCTCCCTCTCAACAAGATTATCAATATGTCTGCTGAGGTTTGCTATCTCATGTTAATGAGCTTGCGAAGCATTCAGCCATATGCCCCGCACCGAGTCTTACGCCAGTTGGGGAGGCAACAGGGTGTTCCCCATGACGAAGATTTAAGCCAACAAGCCATCGAGTTATGCCCAAGAGCTGCATTTCCTGAAGGCAGGGTCCGTCAAATTTGGAATGAGTGCAGGTTTTTAGAACCTCAAACTCGAGTGAGAGACTTATCCAAAGGGGAAGTGGAACCCGCCTACACCTCTTGGTACGGTGTAAGAGGCAGGGAGCATCAAGAGCAAGAATGACCCGCAAAGAGACCCCATGTACAACAATTCGCCGAGCAAACTCAAGAGCATTGGGTTTGGTTAGAAAAAGAGAACAGCTACCGAGCCACCATAAGCATATTGGAGGCCCAGGTCAGGGAAATCAAGTTCGAAAACATTCTACATACTGCCTCGATCGAAGGGGAGAAAAATAGATTGGCCCAAGAAAATGAAGTCCTCCGGGCCTAGATACAGGAACTGAAAACAGCTGCTGAGAACCCAGAGAGAAGCAGGACCGATGAAAAGCTTATCAACAGCCTAAGGCATAAAGTATGTAGCTATGGGAATGAGTTAGACAAAGCTGAAGAAGAATTGGCCGAAGTTCGGGCAAGATTGACGAGGCGTGCAGAAGAAAGAACAGAATTTGTTCAGAGACTAAAAAGGAAATATGACCAGGAAGTCGTGGGCTTTAAAGAAAAATTGGCCGCCGTCGAGAACGAGATGACCAAACAGGGAAAAATTTTTAAAACAGAGAGGGAACAGTGTTATGCCATGATGGCTCGGTTAGAAAAAGAGTTGCAACAATGGCAAGAACAGAGTCACAAGGATGTCCAAACTTTAGAAGCGAGATCTCAACAAATCGGGCGCCTGCTTCAAGAGAAGGGTATTATCAGGCGAAGGGTCCAAGATATAGCTGACTACATCGTCACCAGATGTCAGGAATGTAAAGATATGACTCGGACCACTTTCTTCTCAGCAGTTATGATCTTCGTCCACAAGATAATGGACGACCTTTACCGCCTCCGACAAGACATAGCACACAGGCCCGTGGCAAGGCCGAATGATGCACCACCGGCCCTTGGAGCAACAGAAGCACTAATGTATTCTTGATATTTTTGAGTCTGTACTTCACTTTTCTAGTCGTAGTCATATGTTGAGTCCACAGTAGTCTTTATATTTTCGAAAATATGTGTCAAATCTGTTTTGCAAACTCTGTAATTCCAAAAATGGGCTGTTAATTTTCTGTAATCAAAAGTGTTTTTTTAATGAATGGAAATTTTTGGAATGAAGCCTTTAGAAAATGATATATGCATCTCTTTGGGTTTTTCTTGCATGAACTACGTGATGATCTGATTCACGCGGCACCGTGATACGTAGGCAATCCACATAGGATTTGATCATAACCATAAGAAAGGAAACTGAGCGAGGAAATAAATAGCAGACACAATAACAAAGGAAAGGAAAAAATAATAATGGAAAGAAAAACAAACCAAGAGATAAAGCCGGGATGAAATACACAACTGTGGCAAAGACATGTAGAAAGGCATCAGGTGCATTGCATACCCCGTACGTGCGATTTGCCTATGTGATAAATGTTTTAAACTAACGTTTTGTTGGTTCAATCTAAAGGTATTTTAAGGTGGTTGGTTTTTCGGTAACTTGGCTTCCCATCCTTACTTCACTAGATCAAAGGGGAGCATAGAAATGACATATGAAAGTCACTTGCCAATCGTCAACTCCACTGTGGAAAACCTAAATCCAGTCATCCCAACATATGAGTCCGCAACAGCTGAAGAGAACAGGACTCTGCGTTGCCGCATGCTGGAAATGTGGGACGCATGGTCCAATGGTAGGGAACCACCCAGTACCATCACGGGTTTCCCAAAAATAATCCCCAGGGCAGGAGGGACGTCCAACATCCCCATAAGCTACCCAGCCACGCCATTTGGATATCCAACTATGTCGGCTCACTTTGCCGGAAGGCCTTCTAAGGTTCGCCCCCAGGCCTTGTTTTCTGGTGTGTCTTCCAACATTTTCACCGCACCACCAACCTCCGCCACGGCCCCACCAACTATCTCCAGGACAAGTTTCGAGCCGCCGGCATTCACATTCCAAACACCATCCGTCCATCAGGATGCCGCTCATGCTACTCCCAATGCATATCCCCAACAAACTCAGCCCGAGTTCACTTTGGGACAGGATAATAAAAACTTCGAGAACGAAGAAATAACTCGAAAAATGAAGAGTATTGATAGAGCCTCAAAAATATACAAGGGCTAAGCGGGCAGAAAAGTGTCTCCTATGCAGATTTGTGCATGTTCCCGCACGTCCATCTACCTCTCGGGTTCAAGACCCCCAAATTCGAAAGATATGACGGGCATGGAGACCCCATAGCCCA
This sequence comes from Nicotiana knightiana, assembly GCA_005239525.1. Lineage (NCBI taxonomy): Eukaryota > Viridiplantae > Streptophyta > Magnoliopsida > Solanales > Solanaceae > Nicotiana > Nicotiana knightiana. The sequence continues at coordinate 2,551 of ML429290.1, read as the reverse complement.
CCTGAAAAGATACTGCAACCAACTCAGGGGAGCAGGCGGGAAGGAAGAACTTCTCATGGCGTATTTTGGGGAGAGTTTAACGGGAATTGCATCAGAATGGTATATGGACCAGGATATATCCCGTTGGCACATATGGGATGACTTAGCCCGGGACTTTGTCCGACAATTCCAATACAATGTGGACATCGCTCCCGATAGGAACTCACTATCCAATCTCAAAAAGAAACCCTCAGAGAGTTTCAGGGAGTACGCCATCAAATGGCGTGAGCAAGCCTCCAGGGTCAAACCTCCGATGGATGAGGTTGAAATGGTTAGCGTTTTTCTACAAGCACAGAAAGCTGATTACTTCCAAAATATGATGTCCGCCATGGGCAAACCATTCACGGAAGCAATTAAAATTGGAGAAATGGTGGAGAACGGGCTAAAAATTGGTCGTATCCTGAGCCAATCTGCCATAAGAGCGACCTCTCAGGCCATCCAAAGCGGATCTAGGGTTGCGGCCAGCAGGAAAAAGAAAGAAGAAGGGGCCATGATGGTTTCCGATGCCAGGAAACCTCGACAATACCCACACCCATTTCCTAAAGCTTCCCAACATTACTATCCTCACCAATATATAGCTTATGCTTCGCACCCTTTTCCCTATGCGGTAATGAACGCTCAGCCACATCCCAGGTCGCCACAACAATACAATCAAAATAGAACTCTACCTCTGAAAAATAACCATCATCCCCCAGCTCCATATAATCAACGCCCGCCTCAAAACAGCTACCCATACAATGCCTACCCCAGAGAGACACCAAGGAGACTTAATTTCACTCCCATCGGAGAGCCGTATTACAGCATCTTCCCAAAATTGGTCAAGATGGGGCTCCTGCAACCCGTACCACCAAACGGGCAGAATCCTCAATCACCCTCATATAGACGGGGTACCAGTTGTGCTTACCATTCCGGAGCAGAAGGGCACGACACGGAAGACTGTTGGATGCTCAAAAGGGTCATGGAAAGCCTTATAGAACAAAATAAAGTGGTTTTAAGGGACGAAGAAGCTCCCAATGTGACAAACAATCCACTGCCCGCTCACAATCATGGGCCCGTCATCGGCATGATTTACGAGGACCAGGATTTTGATCCAGCTCTAAAGGCCATCATCGCCATCGCAGATGTAGAAAGAAAACCCAAGACGCCACCCAATCCAGCCAAGGAGGTGAGAAAGAGTAACCCCGTCCCCCAGGTCATGGAGCAGACTGAGACTGGGACAAATAAGGGACCCTCTAAAGATGTTGTCCTTCACATCCCCATGGCACATAGGAAAGAACAAAGTGTGTTGAGCCCTCCCATAAGGTTACAATTCAACAGGGCAATAATGAATGGCTCAAAAATATATGTCCCGAAGGGGACGTATGCGGCGCAGGGGCCAATAATTTCACCCAAGCTGAATGAGCCCGTGGTTATAAGCCGCGTGTTGCAAACTCCCATAAAGAATATTACTGTCGTCCCATGGAATTACTGCTGGACGGTGGTGACATACAAAGGGAAAGAGATTACCGGGGAAACAGGCAATATAAACTCTTTAGAGAAATACCTCGACCCGGAAGAGCTAAACAAAAGCAAGTTGAAACGCTTCCCGCCCAAAAGGCCGATCAGTTCCGGAGAAGCAGAAGAATTCTTCAAGAATATGAAAACCTCTGAATATGCCATAATCGAGGAGCTCAGGAAATCCCCTGCCTAGGTCTTGCTTCTATCTTTGATGGTAAATTCAAGCGAGAATCAGAAGATCCTGATAAAGACCCTCAACGAAGCATACGTTCCGGCTAACACCATGGTCGAGAAAATGGAGAGGATGGCAGAACGATTTTTTTAGGTCAACCGGATTTCGTTCAGCAAGAATGATTTGCCCCCGGAAGGGGCCACCCACAACAAAGCTCTCCTCCTAACTGTTAAATGTGAAGGTTACTACGTGAAGACAGTTATGATGGACGATGGATCTGGGTTGATATTTGCCCTCTATCGACCTTACAAAGAATGGAGATCGGGACTGAAAGAATCAGGCCCAACAATGTGTGCGTCTGTGCATTCGATGGTATCAAAAGAGACACGATCGAGGAGATTGATTTGGTTTTGACAATCGGCCCTGTAGACTTCGAAGTAACATTCCAGGTCATGGATATGGATACTTCCTACAATTATCTCTTGGGAAGGCCTTGTATCCATGCGGCAGGGGCAGTGCCATTGACTCACCACCAGATGGTTAAGTTCGAATATGAGGACCAGGAAATTGTGGTCCATGGGGAAGACGAGCAATCCATTTACAGGGACCCGTTAGCCCCATGCCTGGAAGCAAGAGAAGGCAGCGAGCACATAGTCTACCAGGCTTTCGAGATTGTGGTTGCGGACCATCATGAGGAAGGAACCCCATGCCCTCAACCCTTCCTCTCAAACGCATCAATTATGATCGCCAGCGACATGATCAAACATGGGTACACACCCAGAAAAGGGCTCGGGATGTCCTTGCAAGGCATTAAAGAACCCGTCACTTTGCCTGCCAATAAAA
>ML429288.1:4054-24744 GCA_005239525.1 Nicotiana knightiana | reverse complement strand
ATATATATATATATATACCGAGCCTTATAGGGCCGGACAACTATTTTACTTATTATATTGAGATAGTTGAGTCAGTATCAGTAGGTAAGCATATGTTCAAATTATCTTTGAATTCCAGCTACTTGCACTTATTATACTATCAGTTCAGTTTCAGCTTTAAGTATATTTCCTTACATACTCGATACATTATTTCGTACTGATGTCCCTTTTCTGGGGGCGCTGCATTTAATGCGTGCAAGTTCAGAAATAAAGACGGGTAGGCCTCCTCATTAAGTGTTGCTCGAGTTCAGCTTGATAGGTAAGCTTTATGCCTTTCAGAGTTTCCAGGTCTAGAACACTATGTACATCTTGTATATATATGTATACATGTTATGAGTAGGTCGGGAGGCTGTTCGGATCACAGTATATCCATCAGTAGAGGCTTGTAGACATATCATGTCAGTTAGTGCAATATGTTGGGCTTGTAGGTCTTGTATGTATATTTGGTTGGTTTGTCAGCTGCAATAATTATGGCGGCCTTGTCGGCCCAGCTTTATGTTGATACTTAGTCAACATTTGCAGTTGTCTTGCAATATGGCCCATGGACAAAGTGTGACATCACATGTTTAGAGTCCCTTAGTCGCAAGTTGGTACGCAAGGATAGGTAAGGCACCGGGTGCCGGTCTTGCCCCCAGGCTCGAAGCGTAACAGGTTGAGATCGAGGATGACTCGAGTAAATGAAATTTTTGATAAGGGTTGTGTTAAGATTTATGGGTGTATGAGAATCATGAAATGAATTGAGTTGTTATCAGTGAAGTATGTAATGTGCATGGAGAAGAATTTATTTGGTTGCATTATGGTGGGGTTACTTCCTAGGGTGTTGGAGTGCTAATGGTGCACAAGTTATTTGGTCCATTTGATTAGTCTAATTGAGGTTTGAGCAGAGTCGATGACTCCCGAGAATGGTTCTAATGGATTCAAGATGTATATGTAATAATTGGGGGATCTTCAGGATGTGTATTTGGCTAGAAACTGAGGCTGCGTTGGAGGGTGTCAATACTTGTGGCATTTCTATATCATTAGGGATTCTACATATCAGTATCAGGTAGGTAAAGGTAATGGCTTTAGATTTGCAGGAAGTCTCTTCAGGGTAAGTATTTTGAATGTGGTGCTTGTAGGGATATTTAAGCGAGTATTCAGCAGCCTATGAGCCTTAGACAGTGTGGTTTTATGCTTGGATCTTGTATGGTGAGTCTGGGTTGAGGATTGCAGTATTATGGCAAGGAGAAGTATTAATTCGAAGGAAATCAGAAGGAACTTGGATAAATAGAACAACTTGGTAGTAGGTCGGATCGGCATGGTAAGGGATATGATTAGTTCTTTGGGTGCTTATGAGGTAATGAGTTTCTATAGGTGTCTCGTGGCAATGTTCTTGGGTTTTTGTTGACCTGCGTAGCTTGGTTGAGCTAGAAGGATTCAGTCCTAACGGTTTGGTTTTGTGCAAATGGAATTCGGAGAGTCGTTGATGGCTTCTACCACGGTTAGAGATGTATACTTTCTACTAGCGTGAGGAGCATGTGATGTATATTGATTTTCTTCAAGATGGGATCAAATGGAAAGTTCTTGTCTAGTTGAGTACGTAGGTTCTTATGACTCAGAATAGATTATGAAATTCTCATATTTATCATAGGATAGCATAGTATATGCGGTATGTTTTGTTGGGTTGAGATTTGAATGTGTGAGGTCACGGTTTTGTTCTGGAAGAAAGGTCATAAATTCTTAGGCAGCATGGACAGTTTCAGATGACTAGGAAAATGATACCACTAATTTGTGTAGCTTGATGAGGGTATACATTTCAGAATGGGCAATGTGTTTGAGTTAAGGGTATTCATTTGTGCTTCAGCACTCTCTTGTTAGATCGACTGCTGATATTCAAGTTTCCTTGGTGGCACAGAAGAATTATAGAAGTATCCCTCGTAGAATGATTCAGTATTAAAGGTTTGTTATATATTCGAGCGGTGGAGTTGGGATCAGATATGGTGTTTCGTGCGTTTTATGGATTTCGAGACTGGGAAATCTCATAAACATGTTATTTTGTGGTTGTAGGCCGTGAAGATGCGAGCAAAGCTAGACAGATGTTAGTATGTGCCATGATTCAGTCATTATGAACTTTCGGAGAGTTATCTATCTGTTACGGATGACCAGAGTTGATTTAGGTTTCATTAGTAGGCCTAGTGTGGATGTGTGTTCTGCACCTGATCGGAATTGTTAACTTCGTCATGCTATTGTTGAGGGATGTGCCATTCTATAGTCATTGAGCTTATTCGTGTTCTGGAGTGATCTATGAGTTACCCTTCTGTGTTGCTAGGAGTTGTGATTGTTGGTTATATGCACATATGGTGCTTTTCTATCTGGGCTTTATAGAGGAATTTGAGTGAGACGGGTATTTGGGTGTTGCATGATTGATTGCACATTGGATATGTTCTTTCGGGCTGACATGGCATTGCATCATTTACTTTTCCGTGGTTTTGGTTATTTGCTTTTGGTACTAGACATCAAATTGCACGTGGTTGATGATTTTGAGAATGGTGACTTGAGGTGTCTCATGTGGACCAGTGTTTGGATAGGGTCGCGCATTGCAGCGAAGTTATGTAGAGGTATGATCCTTCGAGTTAGGTTCATGTGTTCTGGTTCTACGAAATATGATGGGTTCTCAGCATTGTGTTGTGGTGGTACTGGTGAGCTTGCGGTACAGCTCTCTCATTTGAGTCATTTTTCCATCATTTGAGTACATTTGGGCTATTGCTTATTGGTGCGCGAGTTGCACGGGTTATGGCTTTAGATTGTATCGATGTGTCATTTCACTAGATTAGTCGTGTTGGATGAGATGAGGTCATTGAGATCTAGAATGAATACTATCGGATTCGATTTCAGCATGTTGGAAGGATAAAATCGTGATTCGGCTTAAAAGTTTACTATGGTCCTTGCCGAAGGAGAGGGATCTCCATGGCAGTACAGGAAAGTGTTGGAATGAGGCTTTAGTTTTATAAGAGGTTTATTACCGGAATTGGGTTATTTGAATAGCTGTTGTGATTAGAAGTTATCGCTATGAGTGTTTGAGTTGTGCGGTATATCATGTGATTTTCATCTTGGATTGCGGTTATGGCTTGATACAGCGTGTTCAGACTTATTCAGTGTGTAGATGTGAAGTTCTGATCTTATAGACAATTTCGGAAGTGTAAAATTGGTTCTAAGGTTATGGGCTAGGGTGAATTGTGAAATTTCAGTTATGTTGTGTTACCGGACCTATATGGGATAGGGTGACGTGGGATCACCCCCTGGTATGTGCATGGTAAGGTTACCCAATGATTTGATGGTTTTCGGAACAACTCTGGGCACGTTCGAGGACGAACGTATGTTTAAGTGGGGGAGGATGTAGCGACCCGACCGGTCGTTTTGAGCATTTGCACTTCGCTGGCCAGTTCTCGGGCATGACTTGCCCCGTATGATGTATTATGACTTATGTAAATCATCGGTTTTGGTTTTGAGGATAATCAGAATAGATTTGGAAGAACAATGCTCAGCTTGAAGCTTTAAATTCGAAAGGTTTGACCAAGTTTTGACTTTTAGTATTCGATCTCAGATTTTGATTTTTATGATTTGGTTAGCTCCGTTAGGTGATTTTGGACTTGGGAGCGCGTCCGGAATGTGATTTGGAGGTCTGTGGTAAAATTAGGCTTGAATTGGCGAAATTGGAAATTTGGTGTTTCTCGGTCGGTAGTGGAAATTTTGATATCGCAGTTGGAATGGAATTCCGGAAGTTGGAATAGGTTCGTAGTGTCATTTGTGACTTGTGTGCAAAATTTGAGGTTAATCGGACTTGATTTGATAGGTTTCGGCATCAAATATAGTAGTTGGAAGCTCTTGGTTTCATTAAGCTTGAATTGAGGTGTGATTCACGGTTTTAGCATTATTTGATGTAATTTAAGGCATCGACTAAGTTTGTGTAATATTATGGGACTTGTTAGTATACTTGGTTGGGGTCCCATGAGGCTCGGATAACTTTTGGAAGAGGTTTTGGGAGATTTTGGCGTTTTGAGCATAAGCATGTAATGATCCAAAGGTCCATTTTTAGTTTTAGAGATCGAAATTTGATTTCGAGACTTCCAGGATTTTGATAATGAATTATAGGAGTGATCTAGAAAGTTTGGTCTAATTTCATCAAGTCGCGATTGGATTTTTGACACGAAACATGATTTAATTATTTAGCGAGCGAAATAGGTATCGCACTGAGCAAATGAGCTCCGAATGGAGTTTCAATTGAAGGGCTATGCTCGTATTATTATTTGTGACTCATAGGTAAAAGAATCATCGAATTTCGAGTTCTTATGGTGGAGTTAGAGCCTTTTCAGTGAAAATAAATATTGCTGGTGCAAGAGGATCTGGTGCGCACCTTTAGCGACCCGATGTGGCACTTTTAGCGACGGGAATGGGGCTTTTAGCGACTAGAATCGTGTTTTATTGAGCTGTCTTGTTTTTTCATAGCTCATTTCCACATCTTTGGACGAAAAGAACGTGGCTTGGGGCGATATTTGAGCGAGAAGTCATGGGAAATCTTGATGTAAGTCACTTGTGATCATTTCTACTCCATAATATTGAATTATCATCGAATAATCCGACTAGATTAAATGTTTTTGAAGTGTAAATTGGGAATTTGGACATAGGGATTTAAAAATAAGATTTGAAGATTTAGAGGCCGAATTGTTATCGAATTTTAGTAGTTTTGGTATGGTTGGACTCTTGGTTGAATGGGTTGTCGGATTTTGTGATTTTTATCAGACTCCAAGACGTGGGTCGGGGGGTCGGGTTTGGCCAATTTCGCGATTTTTGATTTAATTTGATAATTTTCGCGTAGGTTTTGTTCCTATAGCTTGAATTGACGATATGATTCTGATTTTGGATAGATTCGGGGCGATTTGAGGCCGAGTCGAGCGGCAAGGGCATCACGGAGTAGATTCTTGTTCAGATTGAGGTAAGTAATGACTGTAAATCTTGTCCTGAGGGTATGAAACCCCGGATTTCACATTTATCACTATTTTGCAGTGGCGCACATGCTAGATGACGAGCGTGTGGAGTGCACCGTTGGGGATTGTGACTTGGTCCGTCCCGTAGCATTTATTAAGTTTAATATTTGACTAAAAACTATATGATATTCCATGTTTTTTTTAAAGTACTACTATGTTTTGGGTTGAATACCGTATTTGGGCCTCATGCCAAGTTGTTTGGACCCTTAGGGGAATTTACTACTATTTCCTCGATGTTATGATTTCAAATCTGTACGCAGTCATGCTATGTTTGAGAGGTTTCTGAGTGAGTGAGGCCGAGGTCCTGTGTTGTAAGGATATTATGGGATCGGGCTGCGTGCCGCAGCATGTTGTACTGATTTGTGATATATGATAGGCTGAGGGCCTGATCGATTATGCCACGAGATGGTTTGTTATAGTGCTTGGGTCGTAGGAGCCCCTCCGGAGTCTGTACACCTCTACTGAGCACGGGTACGCTGAGCGAGTGATGTGATATTGCCCGAGTGGCTATTCTTGATTCATATTGTTGCCCGCGGGGCTGATTACGAGTGATTGTGAGGTTGCCCGGGGGGCTGGTATTGAGTGATGTTATGTATGAGGGGTAGTTTATGATACGTGTTTGGCCCGAGGGGATATTTATGATTTTTATCACTTTTACTTTAAACTGCATTTAACCTTTGTGAGAACAGTTGCAAAGATATATTTAAATGACTTTTACTAAAATTGGATTTTTAAGCGAGATGATTGACCTATATACTATTTTGGAAGGAAGTCTATATTTACTGTGATTTTCATGACATGGATTTATATGTTTCTTACTGCTCAGTCTTTATTGACTTTTATTACTTACTAAGTTGGCGTACTCACATTACTCCATGCACCTTGTGTGCAGATTCAGGTATTGCTGGACGTACTAGTGAGTGTTGTTTTCATCCGTCGTCGATCTGTTGGAGTTAGTAAGGTAGTTGCACGGCGATCGAAGCCCTGCTTTTCTCCCTCCCGTCTTCCTATAGATTATTGTTGGTTGATTCCCAGTCGGTATATGTCCTATTGTTATCGGACGGTCCTTTGTAGATGCTCATGACTAGTGACACCCTGATGTCGGGCTTTCTTTCCGCATTGTTGTTTTGATCTAATTAGTTCTTGAAGGTTTATTGATAAATATCTTGATTTAATTTTAAGATTGGAAATGTTGATTAGTTTTGGTAGTGTGTCGGCTTGCCTAGTACCACGATAGGCGCCACCATGACCTGGTTGTTTTTGGGGTCGTGACAAGTTGGTAATAGAGCCTAGGTTACATAGGTCTCATGAGTCATGAGCGGGTTTAGAAGACTCTCGCGGATCGGTACGGAGATGTATGTATTTATCTGCGAGAGGCTGGAGAACCTTTAGGAAATCCCACATTCTTGAATTCTTATCGTGCGACATTGATTCAGCTTGAAATATAACTCTTGAAATTCCTTCCACGCGTTCGTATGCGCGCATGAGCGCTCGATATCAGTTGTGCATCGACGGCTTGTGATTCCCTGAACGAGAGGCGAGATGTTATCTCTATGTGTTGATGTGGGCGAGTCTGGAGGACCTGAGGCTGGGTTTTGTCTGTGGCTCGAGTGCCAAGATTTTTATTGTGTGAGCCCGTTCATTTGGGACTTATATGTCCGTTTGTGTCCTTATTGGTGGGGTTTTGTGACTGGATGACTATGTGGTAAGTATGATGTGACTGCGAGATTTGTTCATATGATTTGGATGTGACGAGGAGGGCCTGCTTGAGGGTAGAAAGAACTATTTGGTGCTTGATTTCCATCTAGATTTAATGTATAGCCCCGAGTTATGGGTGTGTTGAAGGATCTTTTCATGTTGTTTAGTTGGGCAATGAAGTACATTTCATGTCGTGATATGAGTTCAGACTCGGGAAGATTAAGTGACTTCATGATGTTTATGACGGTGGAAGGGTATAAAGATATGTTAGTTTGAGACGAAGCATGTGGGTTATCTCCTGCGGGGTGTCCTGAGGGCGTGTGACCCCTAGGCTATTTTGTAGAGAGTCCTCCTATACCAGTGAATTATATGTGCTGCAAATTAAGTTTGGATCGTGTATTAGGGTGTCTTCACTGTTACGAGGGTGAATGAGAGATTTGCAAATGATTTGAGGTACTAGATGGTTTGTGTTGCACGAGCTTATGAAGGATTTAGTTCAATCTCACTATGGTATTATGGCAGTAATAGAGTATGGGCATTGTGAGTTTTTGTGTGTTTTGACCTATGGCTTTGAGCTAAGTGGGGGAGTCTGCTATTGATAAGTTGATTGCGCGGCTAAGTGTCGTATCAGTTTCAGTTTGAGGTATACTAGCAAATCAGTTGTGGTTTACAGGGGTTGAGATCGAGGATGATTCGAGTAAATAAAATTTTTGATAGGGGTTGCATTATGCTTTATGGGTGTATGAGAATCATGGAATGACTTGAGTTTTTATCGGTGAAATGTGTAATGTGCATGGAGCAGGAATTTACTTGGTTGCATTAAGGTGGAGTTACTTCCTGGGGTGTTGGAGTGCTAACGGAGCACAGGTTGTTTGGTCCGTTTGATCAGTTTAATTGAGGTTTGAGCAGAGTGGATGACTCCCGAGAATGGTTCTAATGGATTCAAGATGTATATCGAATAATTGGGGGATCTTCAGGATGTGTATTTGGCTAGAAACTAAGGTCTACATTGGAGGGTTTCAAGACTTGTGGCATTTTTATATCATTATGGATTCTACATATCAGTATCGGGAAGGTGAAGGTAATGGCTTTAGATTCCCAGGAAGTCTCTTCAGGATAAATATTTTGAATGTGGTTCTTGTGGGGATATTTGAGGGAGTATTCAGCAGCTTATGAGCCTTAGACACTGTGGTTTTATGCTTGGGTTTCGTGTAATGAGTCTGGGTTGAGGATTGCGGTATTATGGCAAGGAGAGGTATTAATTTGAAGGTAATTCAGAAGGAACTTGGATAAATAGGACAACTTGGTAGTAGGTCGGATCGGCATGGTAAGGGATATGATCAGTTCTTTGGGTGCTTATGAGGTAATGAGTTTCTACAGGTGTCTCGTGGAAATGCTCTTGGGTTTTGGTGAGCTGCGTAGCTTGGTTGAGCTAGAAGGATCCAGTCTTGACTATTTGGTTTTGTGCTAATAGGATTCGGAGAGTCCTTGATGGCTTCTACCACGGTTAGAAATGTATACTTTCCACTGCGTGAGGAGCAGGTGATGTATAGTGATTTTCTTCTAGATGTGATCAAATGGAAAGTTCTTGGCTATTTGAGTATGTAGTTACTTGTGGTTATAGATTATGAAGTTCTCATATTTATCATAAGATGGCATGGTATATGCGGTATGTTGTGTACGGTTGAGATTTGCATGTGTGAGGTCACGGTTCAGTTCTGGAAGGAAGGTCATAAATTCTTAGGCAGCATGGACAGTTTCAGATGACTAGATAAATGATATCACTAATTTGTGCGGCTTGATGACGGTATACATTTCAGAAAGGGCAATGTGTTTGAGTTAAGGGTATTCATTGGTATTGTGGTGATCTCTTGTTGGATCGACTGCTGATATTCAAGTTTAATTGGTAACACAGAAGAATTATACGAGTATCCCTTGTGGAATGATTCATTATTAGAGGTTTGTTATATATTCGAGCGGTGGAGTTGGGATCAGATATGGTGTTTCGTGCGTTTTATGGATTTCGAGACTGGGAGTTCTCATAAACAGGTTATTTTGTGGTTGTGTATCGTGAAGATGCGAGAAAAGCTAGACATATGTTAGTATGTGCCATGATTCAGTCATTGTGAACTTTCAGAGAGTTATCTTTCTGTTGCGGGTGACCAAAGTTGATTTAGGGTTCATTGGTAAGCCTAGTATGGATGTGTGTTCTGCACCGAATCGGAATTGTTGACTCTGAATTGCTATTATTGAGGGATGTGCCATTAGATTGTCATTGAGCTTATTCGTGTTATGGAGTGATCTATGAGTTACCCTTCTGTGTTGCGAGGATTTGTGATTGTTGGTTATATGCACATATTGTGCTTTTCTATTTGGGCTTTATAGCGGAATTTGAATGAGACAGGTATTTAGGTGTTGCATAATTGATTGCGCATTGGATATGTTCTTTCGGGCTGGCATGGCATTGCGTCATTTACTTCTCCGTGGTTTTGGTAATTTACGTTTGGTACTAGACATCAAACTGCGCATGGTTGATGATTTTGAGCATGGTGACTTGAGGTGTCTCATGTGGACCAGTGTTTGGATAGGGTCACGCATTGTAGCAAAGTTATATAGAGGTATGATCCTTCGAGTTATATTCATGTGTGATAGGTTCTCAGCATTGTGTTGTGGTGGTACTGGTGAGCTTGCTGTACAACTCTATCATTTGAGTCATTTTTCCAGGATTTGAGTTCATTTGGACTATTGCTTATTGGTGCGCGAGTCGCACGGGTTGTGGCTTTAGATTGTATCAATGTGTCATGTCACTAGAGTAGTCGTGTTGGATGAGATGTGGTCATTGAGATCTAGAATGAATACTATCGGATTCAATTTCAGCATGTTGGAAGGATAATATCGAGATTCGGCTTAAAAATTTACTATGGTCCTTGCCGAAGGAGAGGGAGCTCCATGACTGGTTGATCTGAGGAATGGTTGACTTTTTGCGTGTTTCATTCATCATTGGCAGTAAACGAAAGTGTTGCATTAAGGATTTAGTTTGATAAAAGGTTTATTACCAGAATTGGGTTGTTTGAGCAGCTGCTGTGATTAGAAGTTATCGCTATGAGTGTTTGAGATGTGCGGTATATCATGTGATTTTCATCTTGGATTGCGGTTATGGCTTGATACAGCGTGTTCAGACTTATTCAGTGTGTAGATGTGAGATTCTGATCTTATAGACAATTTTGGAAGAGGAAAATTGGTTCTATGTTACGGGCTAGGGTGAATGGTGAAATTTCAGTTATGTTGTGTTACCAAACCTATATGGGATAGAGTGACGTGGGATCACCACCCGGTATGTACATGGTAAGGTTGCACATCGATTTGATGGTTTTCGGAACAACTCTGGGCACGTTCGAGGAAGAACGTATGTTTAAGTGGGGGAGGATGTAACGACCCAACCGATCGTTTTGAGCATTTGCACTTCGCTCGCCAGTTCTCAGGCATAACTAGCCCCGTATGATATATTATGACATATGTAAATCGCCGGTTTTGGTTTTCAGGATAATCATAATAGATTTGGAAGAACAATTCTCAGCTTGAAATTTGAAAGGTTTGACCAAGTTTTTTTAGTATCCAATCTCGGATTTGGATTTTTATGATTTGGCTAGCTCCGTTAGGTATATTTGGACTTGGGAGCGCGTCTGGAATGTGATTTGGAGGTCTGTGGTAAAATTAGGTTTAAATTGGCGAAATTGGAAATTTGGTGTTTCTCGGCCGGCAATGGAAATTTTGATATCGCGGTCGGAATGGAATTCAATAGGTTCGTAGTGTCATTTATGACTTGTGTGCAAAATTTGAGGTTAATCGGACTTGATTTGATAGGTTTCGGCATCAAATATAGAAGTTGGAAGCTCTTGGTTTCATTAAGCTTGAATTGGGGTGTGATTCACAGTTAGCATTTGTAACTTGATCATCGACTAAGTTTGTGTCATATTATGGGACTTGTTAGTATACTTGGTTCGGGTCCCATGAGGCTCGGATAAGTTTTGGAAGAGTTTTTGGAAGATTTTGGCGTTTTGAGCATAAGCATGTAATGATCCAAAGGTCCATTTTTAGTTCTAGAGATTGAAATTTGATTTTGAGACTTTCGAGATTTTGATAATGAATTATAAGAGTGATCTGGAAAGTTTGGTCTAATTTCATCAAGTTGCGATTGGGTTTTTGATGTGAAACATGAGTTAATTATTTAACGAGCGAAATGGGTATCTCACATAGCAAATGAGCTCCGAATTAAGTTTTGATTGAAGGGCTATGTTTGTATTATTATTTGTGACTCATAGCAACAAGAATCATCGAATTTCGAGTTCTTATGGTGCAGTTAGAGCCTTTGTAGTGAAAATAAATATTGCTGGTACAACAGGATCTGGTGCGCACCTTTAGCGACCAGAATCGTGTTTTATTGGGCTGCCTCGTTTGTTTTAGCTCATTTCCACATCTTTGGACGAAAAAAACGCGGCTTGGGGCGATATTTGAGCGAGAAGTCATGGGAAATCTTGAGGTAAGTCACTTCTGATCATTTCTACTCCATAATATTGAATTATCATTGAATAATCCGAGTAGATTAAATGTTTTTGAGGTGTCAATTAGGAATTTGGATCTAGAAATTTGAAAATAAGATTTGAAGATTTGGTGGCCAAATTGTTATCGAAATTTAGTAATTTTGGTATGGTTGGACTCATGGTTGAATGGGTTGTCAGATTTTGTGATTTTTATCGGATTCCGATACGTGGGCCCGGGGTTCGGTTTGGCCAGTTTCAGAATTTTTGATGTAATTTGATAATTTTCGCGTGGGTTTTGTTCCTTTAGCTTGAATTGAAGATATGATTCTGATTTTGGATAGATTCGGGGCGATTTGAGGCCAAGTCGAGCGGCAAGGGCATCGCAGAGTAGATTCTCGTTCGGATTGAGGTAAGTAATGACTGTAAATATTGTCCTGAGGGTATGAAACCCCGGATTTCACATTTTATCACTATTTTGAAGTGGCGCACATGCTAGATGACGAGCGTGTATCGTTCACAGTTGGGGATTGTGACTTGGTCCGTCCCGTAGCAACTATTTAGTTGCATATGTGACTGAAAACTATACGATATTCCGTGCTTTTTTGAAAGTACTACTATGTTTTGGGTTGAACGTCGTATTTGGGCCTCGTGCCAAGTTGTTTGGAACCTTAGGGGATTTTACTACTATTTCCTCACATTTTTTATTTCAAATCTGTACGCAGTCATGCTATATTTTACTGATTTCATAACTCAATCTTATTTACTCCGTTTTGATGCATAAAATGATATTTTGGGCTGAGCACCCTGTTTTATTGATAGCTCAAGTGGCTTGAGTGGTTTCTGACTGAGTGAGGCCGAGGGCCTGTGTTGTGAGGATATTATGGGATCGGGCTGCACGCCGCAACATGTTGTACTGATTTGTGATATATGATAGGATGAGGGCCTGATTGATTATGCCACGAGATTTCTTGTTATAGCGCTTGGGCTGTAGGAGCCCCTCCAGAGTCTGCACACCCCCAGTGAGCACGGGTACCCTGAGTGAGTGATGCGATGTTTCTCGAGAGGCTGTTCTTGATTCATGTTGTTGCCCGCGGGGCTGATTACGAGTGATTGTGAGGTTTCCCGAGGGGCTGGTAGTGATTGATGTTATGCCTGAGGGGCAGTTTATGGTACGTGTTTTGCTCGAGGGGCTATTTATGATTTTCATCACTTTTACTTTAAAGTGCATTTAACCTTTGTGGGAACTTTTGGAGAGATATCTTTAAATGATTTTTACTGAAATTGGATTTTTAAGCGAGATGATTGACCTATATATTGTTTTGGAAGGCAGACTATATTTAATGTGATTTTCATGACATGGATTTATGTGTTTCTTACTGCTCAGTCTTTATTTACTTTTATTACTTACTGAGTTGGCGTACTCACATTACTCCTTGCACCTTGTGTGCAGATCCAGGTATTGTTGGACGTGCTTGTGAGTGTTGTTTTCATCCGTTGCGGATCTGTTGGAGTTAGTAAGGTAGCTGCACGGCGATCGCATCCCTGCTTTTCTCCCTCATGTCTTCCTATAGATTATTGTTAGTTTCTTCCCAGTCGGTATATGTCCTAGTGTTATCGGACGGTCCTTTGTAGATGTTCATGACTAGTGACACCCCGATGTCGGGCTTTCTTTCCGCATTGTTGTTTTGATCTAATTACTTCTTGAAGGTTTATTGATAAATAGCTTGATTTCATTTTAAAATTGGAAATGTTGATTAGTTTTGTTAGTGTGTCGGCTTGCCTAGTACCACGATAGGCGCCATCATGACCGGGTTGGTTTTGGTGTCGTGACAGCTGCACGCCGCAGTAATATATGGATCGGGCTGCACACCGCAGCAATATAGCACTTGGGTTGTAGAAGCCTCTCCGGAGTCTGTACACCCTCAGTGAGCGCAGGTACCTCTGATTGTGAGTATTGAGGCTGAGAGCCGAGTGATTGAGTTGTTGAGATAGATGAGTGACAATAGCCCTATGAGGCTGTACTTGCTCTTATTTATTGTTGCAATTTGTTTCTAGTCGTTGTTGTTGTGAGTTTCTGGAGGACTTGTATTCTTTTACTTGAGCTCGAAATGTTTTGATTTTTAAACACCGAATTGAAAGCATGCCGATTTTCTTTGCTGAAATTACTCAAATGAATGGTATTTTGTGTAGCTCGGCACACTCAACCTTTGCAGAGTGTTCCTAAGACTAATTATGTTACTTACTGAGTTGGAAGTACTCACGTTACTCCCTGCACCTTGTGTGCAGATCCAAGTGTGATCGAACGCGGAGGTCATTGAGCTCGTGCGCAGTTGATTTTCCGGAGATTTACGAGGTAGTTGTCGGCGTTCGCAGATCTTTTGCTCCTTCCTTATTATCTTTCTTTCTCTGTATTGATATTTAGAGGCAGACTATTGTAAATATTGTCTTTTAGATTTAGAGTCTAGTTGCTCATGACTTGATGACGGCCCGATGTTTGGGGCTAGTGTTCCGCACTTTGTTTTTCTATTTTAATTTTAACTTTGAGTTTTATGAAAGATTCTTGATATGGAAAGTTTTACATTACTATTTTATTGATGCTGAAGTATTTTTAGATAAGCCGGCTTGCCTAGTACCATCGATAGGCGCCATCATGACAAGTTTGAATTTGGGGTCATGACAAAAAAGTAAATGAGAATAGCAACATGTTACCTTTTAATTCGTTGGTTTGCAATGTTAGCATCACGTGGCATTTTTAATTAAGTATTTTATTTTTTTCTTGAGTTATAACACGTGCCACAACCTTATTGGTGCGTGATATCACACATATTTTGAAAAACTAGTCAACAAAAAAATAGTATGTCTTAGGCACACTTTGCAAAAGTTGAGTGTGTAAGATGATTTGTTCGCAAAAAGAGTGTAACGGGGATTTGGTCCATAGTTCAGAGGGATTTGACCCAACTAAACATGAACTTGGCTCGGCCCAACAAATTTACTTAAAGGCTCATGACATGTGTCAAGCACTCCAAATGTCAAAGTGGCCTAAATCCCAACTGGGGTTCTTAAGCTAAGCCCGCTCCAACTTGTCCCCGGAACCCATGGGCCGAAGACGGGCTGGGATCTAAGTTTTAACCCTGCCTAACCTAATTGACATGTCGAGTTCATTATGTTGGGTTGCTTTATTAATGAGAAATTTTTAGCAGCCACTACAGTTTAGTGGTTTTTAACTTCATGTAGCTACCATATACATATTTACTTCCTAAAGCTTATATTTCATTGCTACCGGACTGTATTCGCGCTACTGTATTCAAGAATACAGTAGTGGAATTCGCCTAATAAGTAGGGAGTCGAGCTGTTTAATAATGGAAAGAGGATCAATTAGCATGAATTACCCCTAATTAACTCAACAAAATCAGCTGTACAAAATTTTGTTGCTATTGTAATGTATTTCATGTATTCGTGCGATCCTATTTATCAATACAGTGAGGTAATCCGCCTAAAAATAGGAATTATAGTTGTTTAATTTTGTATTTCATGTATTCGCATGACTTTATTTATAAATACAGTGAGGTAATCCGCCTAAAAATACGGATTACATTTTCTATTATGTATTCTATCTATTCGCGTGAATGTATTTATAAATACAATGAGGTAATTCGCCTAAAGATAGTGATTACCGATGTTCAATAACAGAAAGCGCAATAGTGAATTGTATTTAATTTCACTATATTGAATTCAGTTGTATTCAAACAACAAAAATAAGAAAAGAGGTGTATACATCGTATTCAATTCACGGATATTCATTATTCACTATTAAACATTATATTCAATTCACCTTATTCAATTTGACTGTATTTAAAACAACAACAAAAAACTAGTGATATTCGGCAGTATTTAAAAAATACGGACCTTCGAAATACATAAATAAAGGAGAAAAAATAATGTATCTGTACAAAATATTATGTTTTGAGTGTATTTATACATAACGCAATATATTTGTATCATTGTATGTAACTCAATAGCAAACAAGAGAATAAAGTTCGCCAGAGATGGCATTTTCCAACCAAGCAAAATAATGTATAAATTGTATTAAAACTAAAAATGGAGACGAACAAAAATCCGGTCCTCAAATCTTCTCCGGCAAGTCTGGTTCAGATTTCCAAAAGCTCAATCCGTAGTCATGGCCTGATCTGTTCGCCTACTCCCTCTTCACTTCATATCTATTCTCTTCGCTTCAGAAAGTCCATCACTGCCACCAAAAATGGTTGTTACTATGGATGCCTTGATGGAAAAGGGAGAGAGATTTTAGGGAAAAGAGAGAGGATTGAGAATCTTGCTGATATATAGAGAGATAGAAGGAAGAGAGAGAGAAAGAACACAATTGGTTCGCCTCAATTGTAGGGGATAAAATAAATACCTATTTTGCTATAAAATAGAAAAGGTAGCTATAAGTAATAATATTTTGATATTTTTTTGGTTTACAATAAATAGGGTGTAATAGTTTGCTATAGGAGATAAAATTTCCTTTATTAAACTTGTTAAGAGTTGTCCCTCTGTGGTTAGGACATTTCAATAATCTTTTTGTAGAAACAACCCCAGGTAGCCATTCTAAAGGGCTGCTATGTAGAAATTAGCTAGTACGTCCTGAATTTCAATTTTTCAGGATAAAAAAGTTTTGAATTGTTCTGAAGTTAAAATTTCAACACAAAATAAATATTGACTAATCTCTAAATAGCATCCCTAAGAATGGCTATTTGTGCACTTGCCCAATCTTTTTTTATAAGTGTGGTATCACGGTTAGCTTACGTGCACCTAGATTAATTTTATGAGATACTTGCTACCTCTCATTAACACGAGTACTAGGTAACTCAGTCGAGTAAGACCTCGACATATGAAAAGAAATTAAAATTTTACCTACTATAGCAAACTAATACACTCTATTTATTATAAGCCTAAATTATTTCAAAATATTATTACTTATAACTATTTTTTCTATTTTATAGCAAAAGAGGTATTTATTTATACCTACCATTGAGGCATGAAATAAGCAAATTATGTTCTTTCTCTATCTCTTCCTTCTCTCTCTCTCTATCTCTCAGCAAGAATTTCAATCCTCTCTCTTCTCCCTCAAATTAGCAGAATCATCGATGTCCTCATCGTGGTCATCGTAAGAATTGTTGGCGTCATCATCCACTATTGGTTCATCCTCTTAGGAGAACAAATCTGGTCATGGCTACACTGAAGAAAATTTGAAGGCTGGTTTTTGGTCGTCCCCATTTTTAGTTTTAATACAATGTATACAGTATTTTACTTGGCCGAAAAATGCCAACTCCGACGAACTTTCTTCTCTTCTTTGCTATTTAGTGACATTCAATGATACAAATACATTGTAATCTGTATAAATACACTCAAATACATTATATTTTATAAATACATTATTTTTTCGCCTTTATATATGTATTCCGAAGGTCTGAATTTTTTAATACAGCCGAATATCACTGTTTTGTGATTTTTTGTTGTTTGAATACTGTAGAATTGAATACAATGCATAATAGTAAATAATGAATATCTGTGAATTGAATACAATTGTCACGACCCAAATCTAAATCTTGTCGTGATGGCGCATGTCGTGGTACTAAGAAAGCCGACACATTACCAAAATACATCGATATTTCATTTAAAAGATAAATCAAAGCTTTTCATAATGAAATTTTTCGTAAAAGAGTTCAACTAAAAATAAAAGTGCAGAAAAGATAGCCCGTGATCGGGATGTCACTAAGTCATGAGCAACCACTACAACTGTCTGATAACAACAAGACCAACATAGTCTGGAAAAAACAAAAATACACTAAGGGGAAGAAAAGGAAGAAGAAAAGCAGCGCTACAATCGCCAGGCAGCTACCTTGCTATCTCCTATGATCATCCGCGACTGGATAAATCAACAACCGCTACCATGGCCAGAAATGCCTGGATCTACACACAAGGTGCAGGAAGTAACGTGAGTACACCAACTCAAGTAACAACAGTAAATAAAGGCTAAGAAGTAGTGACGAGCTAAATGCAAGTGTAGTTCATATCAAACAATTCAGTAAAGTACGGCATGCTTTAAACCAAAGTTTACATCAAATCAGTTTGTTTAAACCAAGTTCAAGTAGAAATAATTTAAAATATCTTTCAACAGTTCTCAAACAAGGACTCAAAGTAGCTATGAGCACAAATGATGAAATCATATACCGGCCCTCTGGCAAATCATCACTCAATCCTCACAATCACTTATGCCTCCCAATCACTCGGCACTCGGCACTCGCACTTAGTAGGTACCTGCACTCACTAGGGGTATGTACAGACTCCGGAGGGGCTTCTTCAGACAAAGCACTATATCAATGACCATCATGGCAAAATCAATGAAACATGTTGCAGCGTGCAGCCCGATCCCATAAATTTCTTCACATATCAGGCCCTCGGCCTCACTCAGTCATAAATCTCTCCAGTCTCTCGGGTTCTCAGAAATAAAAGTAATCATCCCAAACAACATTGATATGATGCATCAAATAGAGTAACCGAGACTGAGCTATGATGTAAAAATAAATGAACATGATTGAGTACAGATTATCAACCAAAAGCAGTGAGAGGACAGCAAGGAAAGACCTATAAGGGTCCCAACAATACCGACATAAGGCCTAGACATGGCATCTAGCATGATTTACAGTACATCTTTCTAAACATATAAGAAGAATATAGCTACAACAGGATATTCAAATTTACAGTTGCTACGGGACGAACCAAATCACGATCCCCTAACGATGCACGCCCACACGCCCATCACCTAGCATGTGCGTCACCTTCAAATAATCACATGACACAAAATCCGAGGTTTCATACCCTTAGGACTAGATTTACAATCGTTACATACCTCAAATCGAGAAAATATCTACTCCGCGATGCTCTTGCCCCTCGATTCGACCTCCAAATACTCCCAATCTAGTCACAACCAGTACAATACCATCAATATACGCTAAAGGAATAAATTCCATAAGAAAAACTACCAAATTAGACTCAAAACCTGAAAGTCACTCATACCCTTTCCGCGGGCCCACGTCTCAAAATCTGACAAAAGTCACAAAACATGAAATCCCATTCACTCACGAGTCTACTCATATGAAATTTATCGAAATACGACATCATTTAGTCCCTCAAATCCTCAAATCCTCAAATTACTCTCTCCAAAATTCCAAGCCCTAACCCCTTATTTTCACTCCTAAATCCCACTAATTAGATGAGAAAACCACGGGAAAACATCATAGTTAGGAGTATTAGAGCTCAAGCAACTTACCTCACTGAAAAACCCTTGAATCCCCTTCAAAATCACCCCAAAATCTCCAAAGTCCGACTTGAAAATGGTGGATGTCACACCTCCTTTTTCCCGTTAAGGGTTGGATAGGGGAGTTTTTTCAATTTAAGTGGCATAAGTGAAATTGGGTTATTTATTTATTTCAGAGTCGCCACTTGGGATAATTTATTAAGCTGTCCTAAGTCAGCAGTTTATTTTAAATCCCAAATCGAGAAAATTTGACTCCGTTAAAAGTCTGCGAAACCAGAAGACCGGGTAAGTAATTTTATTAACCCGTGAGAAGGTGTTAGGCACTCCCGAATTCCGTGGTTCTAGCACGGCTGCTTAATGATTCATACTTGGCTTATTTGATCTAATTACTCATTTTAGGACCTATGTGTATTTAATCTTTACCGTTTTTAATTTGAAACGAATCACGCGTACATGTATTCATTTTGTTTGGTTATTCGTGTTTATTGAATTATCTTGATACGGGTCATACGTACGTATACTCATTTTATTTGGTATGTCAAAGTCGTGTCATGCGTACGTGTACACAAGTAGTTACACTTTATTGTTAATTAAGATTGTTCGGTCAAAATCACGCGAACATGTACTTGGATTTATTTTGAAACGGGTCACATGTGCATGAATATATTTTATCTGAGGCGCTAAAATTATGTCACGCGTACGTGTACACAATTAAATGTGTTTTATTAATATTAAGATTGTTCGACCATGATCACGTGAATGTGTACCTTGATCATGATAAATTATTTACTAATGCGCGCCTAAAGCATTCTAGCGCAAATATTTTAGTACGAAAAATCAGCCAAAAAAAAAAGCAATTGAATAGGTCTGATTGATCTTTTGGATAGGATCACTAAATACATTATGGCATTGGATTTACTGAGGAAACACCACAATTGAAATTATATTACATTGCAAGCCATTTGGTGAACACGTATTCACTGGGCTAGCAGGGCCAATTATCCTTAAACCCATTTGACTATGTAACTTCAAAGTTCTGCACCGGTACATACGGAAATCAAACATTTCGCAACAATTCCAATTCCATAGCCTATATTTAGACTTTGAAGTTATATATGAACCAGCAATTAAAAATTTCAAACTATGACTAAGTGTATAGAGATGTGCTAATTCTATCACCTAAAACCTTGATTAAACTGATTCCAAACCATTCTGCAAACAACCCCGATTCGTATAGTTTAATATCAACTTATAAACATACAAACCGAACCAAGAAAATAGTCTTCAGATGCATAAGAACAATAAATTTTTGAGCTCGATAGAATCTATTCAACATATTCTAGCATAAATCAACAAATTGATGTGTGGCTAGAATTCATGATTTTAAGCATGATATACCTTACATTTTATGTGCTTTTGTGATAAAAATACACGTTATATGTGCATAAGGGAGTCTATTTCATGTGTAGGTGAATTGGAGATGGAAGCCGAGCTAAATGGATGCATAAACGTCAAAAATACGCTCAAGAGTCGAAAAGGAGCAACCCGGGCTATAGTGGGGCATTTTGGCCATAAAGCCAGGCCTAGCCTGGCTATAGTGGGGCGTTAGAGCCATAAAGTCAGGCCTAGCCTGGCTATAATGGGGCGGTTGGGGCTTAACGCCTGGGTCCCGGGTCCGGTCAATTCCGAGTTTTGAAGGTTTTAAATGTTTTCCGGTTTGAATAGAAGTCTCCTACACGTTTAGGGTTTGTCCCAAACTTATAAATAGACCCAAAAACACAACTTTGGGGGAGAATTCACGATTTGGACGAGGAGATTCACGTGGAGGAACACACACCACGCTTGAAGGAGGCTTCTACCTAGTTTTTCTTCTCTTCTCTTCTCTTCCTTCAATTCCATAGTTCATTAGCTCTAGAGTTTTGGGTGCTACATGAACGTTGTAGTTTGAAGCTTGAATTGTTCTTATTATTTTATCATATTGGTTTATTTATTCAATCTTGCGCTTAATTATTTAATTGCTTGATGACCAATTGAATACTATCTACGAATCTAGGATTGAACTCGGGAGAG